>CAUYLG010016947.1:0-78043 GCA_963573385.1 Cacajao melanocephalus
CAGCTGGACCTTCCCGGTTCAGCTGTGCTTACTGTGAAACTCTCAGTCCTCAGCGCTTCCAATTGCTGTTCTCCTTGTGGGGATGGGACCAGCCGAGCTGGACTCAAAGGGCACCCCGTCCCGTATACTCCGCGCCGAGAAGCGCCGTGCAGGGGCGCCGGCAAAATAGCCGTGCCAGCCAAAAAAGTTGCGCTGGCGACCCGTGTGGCTCCTCCGCTGGGAATCTCCTAGTCTGTGGGCAACAAAAATTCGTCTGAAAGTGCGGCATCCACTCGCTCTCTGTGCTTTCACTGGGAGCTACAATCCTGAGCTGTTGTTAATCGGCCATCTTGGATCTCTCTCCACTCAAAAGTCTTCTAGGTTCTTACTTCCCATCTTGAGAAAAATTTTGTAATGTTTATCATTATAGCACAAAGAAAACCATGACATATGACATGATTTATATGGCAATTCATTCATACATTCACTTTTAATTGGGTCAACAAATATTTAATATGTTCTGGGCATAGGGTAGACAACTGCCAGACACATGGTAGACACTATGAGCTAAGACAGACTTGTGTTCCATTCTTGAGGTATTTTCAAATACTTTTGACAGGTCTCACATTTCTGACAGTTGCCATGTTTTTCCTTCCTGAACCCCCACTTGCTTCCTCTCTTAACCTCCCGCACCCTTTTTGCCCACAAATTGATTCCCACTGCCCTGTTCCTGCCTACAATCCTGTGTTGAATGGCTTAGATGTGCTGATCTCAAAGCTCAGTGTGCACCGGACTACCTGGAGCATTCAACATAGCTGCTGGATTCTTTCCCCAGAGTTTGATTCAGTAGGTCTAGGGTGGGGACCGGGAACATGCTTTTCTAACATTCCCAAGTGAGGCCAATGGTGAGAACCACTGTCTTAGATGATGAGATTCCTGCAAGGCACTTTCATCTCCTGCCTGTCAACTTCATGTTTATCACCCTGAATTCCCTAGAGCTTAGCGTGAAACAGGCTAATCTGCCATTTGGCAAAAGGCACAGGGGTTGTTTTGGGAGTAGAATTTTATGGTTAACCAATGAAAGTATCAGAAGGTGAGGCCTTCTGGAAAAGGAGATTTTAAAAGATTTGATAAACAAACATAGCACTTACATATGTAATAAAAGTAGATTGCAGAAAATTTAGAAAAATTCTAAAAGAGACAGTTAAACTAAATAGATAAGAAATACTCACACGTCAGCTGATAGTTTCTCCAAATATTATATATATATGTATGTATAAATATATTTATATATTAACTCATTCATACTTTTTTCAACCAACATTTATTGAGTGCTTTCTTTGTGCCAGGCACTGTTTTAGGCACTGGGATTATAGTAATGGGGGGAAAAGGAACTCAAAGATCCCCGCTCTCATAGAGCTAATATTCTATTGGGAGACACAGATGATAAGCAAGAATATAAGTATATATGTAATATAATATATAATATTTTAGATAGTAAAAAGTACTAAAGATAAATTTGTTAACTCAGGACAGGGGCATATGGAATGCAGGGGAGGGCTTGGGGTGACAAGGGAAATCACTGGTGAAAAGGTGATTTTTAAAGACAACCTGAAGGAAGTGAGGGAGTCAGGAGGCTGGTGACAGAGCATTCCATGGTAGGGGAACTGGCAAGTGCAAAACCCTGGGGGAGCGCTATGCCTGCAGTGTTTGAGGAACAGAGGGCAGTGCAGCTGGAGTGGGTGAACTGAGTGGAGGGCAGTAAGATGGGAGGTTATCTACCAGGCAAAGTAGCTGAATCAGCATAGAGTAGTTCTCCAGAAAAGGGAGCAGTTGTGAGCCCTTAAAAATCAACATTTACAGCAGTGGGGGAAACTGGATACCTGACCAGTGAAGGGCAGCTGAGCTGGGCACCAACAGACCTTAAATTCTACCTGTGTGCTGACAACTCCAAGTTCAGATCTTTATCCGGAGCTCTGGAGAAGTAAGGTGCCAGATCACACAAGGGCTGCTGGGTCAGAGTGAGGGGTTTAGCTTTTCTCTGCAGGAGATGGAGGTCTTCGCAGGCTTTTGTGCAGAGGAGTCATACTGTTAAATTTCTTTAATAGGATCACTCTGGCAGCTCTTTTGGGAACAGACCTTAGAGGAACAAAGGTTATATCGGGAGAGCAGTTAGGAGGCTACCGTAATATTCCAGGCAAGATGCAATGGTGGCCTGGACTGGGATGGTGATGGTGGAAATAATGAGAAGTAGTATACTTTTGGATTGTATTTTGAAGGTAGATCCAACAGGATTTGCTGATGGACTGGGGAGGGAGTGATAGACATCTCGGCAGAGCAGCTGAAAAAGTAGAATTAACCATCTATGGACAATGGGAAGATTGCAGAGGGAACTGGATTTGGAATGAATATTAGGAGCTCCGTTGGGACAAATACAGTTTGAGAATTAGACTTTATCTGGAGATGTTGATGGGCAGTTGGGTATACGAACCTAGAGTTCAGAGGAGAGTTCTGGCTAGAGATCTGAACTTGGAGTTGTCAACACACCTGTGGAGTTTAAGGTCGGCTGGTGCCCAGATCAGATGCTCTTGATTGGACAGGTATCCAGTTTCCCCAGCTGCTGTGAGTGTTGGCTCTTAATGGCTCACACTGCTCCCTTTTCTGGAGAACTACATTATGCTGATTTAGCTACTTTGCCTGGTAGATAAAAGGACATACCCACCACCCACCCTACTAGGGAATAGACTGCAGTGCGTGATTGACTGTGGTACAATTCATGCTCCAGAACTTTCTGTGGGATCAAGCTGGAGCTTGCCTCAAGCTGAAACCACAGACATACTTCCTCCCTTCCACTGACCTCTCTGCTTTCCTTACTCCCTATGGGTTTATTCCAAGAGCACCCTCTCAATAAACTACACACATACCTGGATCTGTCTCCCAGGCTCTTCTTCTAGGGAACCTGACCTAATGAGAAAATTCCTTGTCGTTACTGGAGGCATGGGGATGTTTGTGCTGCATGCCTGCGTTTGCCATTCTTCTGAAAGCATTTGGGCTTTTCAGGTTTTATATTATCTGATTGTATGACGAGCCAGGATGGATTTGAGATGGTACCGGCCTCCTAACACCCTGCCGTTAGCAATGCAAGGCTTGTTGTGGGTACAGGCAGGAGGGCAGGCTGGTCCTGGGGAGAGGCGAGTCATTATTTCCGCCTCAGTGCATTCTAATCATATTTCCCTCTGTCAAACGGAGAGTCTTACTGCAGAGTCTCTGCTTTCCTTCCGCTCGGATCAGAAACAAATCAGCGTGATCAAGCCTGGCAGTAGATCATTTAGAGATTTTCGTCTCTGTTAGTAGCCAAGGGCTGGCAGTGTCTTTTTGTATTTGCGTGTGAATGCACATGTGCGTTTTGCTTTTAAATCCTAGATGGCACTGCCTCCTGTTTTGAAATGCTGTATATTTTGCACTTTAATTATCAAGAATTGTTGAGGTCATGGGGAAGGACAAATCAGCATGGAATAAACTTTCTAACTGCAAGTCTGCCCAGCATAGGGATTCTGGTTTCTGTTTAGTCTTTTATACTTTTCTTTCCTTTTAGATTTTTACTTATTTGAATTGACATCTAACAATTGTACATATTCCTGGACTATCTACTGATGTTTTAATACATGTGATGTATAGTGATCAGATCAGGGTAATCAGCACATCCATCATATCAAATGTGGATAGTTTCTTTGTATCCTTTTTCTAGCTGTTTGAAACTGCATAATACATGATCGTTAACTGTGCTCATCTTACAGTGGTATTGAACACTGGAATTGATTCCTCCTATGTAGCTGTAGTTTTATATCCATTAGCAAATCTCTTCATATCCCTGTATTTTCTTTGCCCTTCCCAGCTTCTAGTGTACTCTGTTCTGCTTTTTACTTCTATGAAATCAACTTTTCTTAGTTTCTGCATTAGAATGAGAACATGTGGTATTTAACTTTCTGTTCCTGGCTCATTTCACTTAACATAATGTCTTCCAGTTCCAATCATGTTGCCGTGAATGACAGGATTTCATTCTTCTCAATGGCTGAGTAGTATTCCATTGTAAAGACCAAAAAAAGTTTAGAATTGATAAACTAATTCAGTGAAGTTGCAAGATACAAAATCAATATACAAAAATTAGTAATGTTTCTATACCCAAACAATGAATTAGCTGAGGAAGAAATCAACAAGGCAATGCCATTTACAATAGCTACAAAAAACAAACCCAAAAAACCACCTAAGAGTTAGTTTAACCAAGAAGATGTAAAACATCTACAAGAAAAACTATAAAACATGAATGAAATAAATTTAAGAGGATATAAACAAATGGAAAGACATCCCATGCTCATAGATTGGAAGAATTAATATTGTTAAAATGACCATACAACCTAAAACAACCTACAGATTCAGTGCAATCCCTATCAAAATACCAATACGCTCTTCACAGAATTAGAAAAAAAGTCCTCAAATTTATATGGAACTACAAAAGACCCTGAACAGCCAAAGTCATCCTGACTAAAAAGAACAAAGCTGGATACATCATACTACCTGACTTCTAAATTTACTACAAAGCTACAATAACCAAAGCAGCATGGTACTGGCATAAAAACAGACACATAAACCAATGGAACAGAATACAGAACCCAGATATAAATCCACACATTTAAGACTCCCGGGTTCAAATGATTTTTGTGCCTCAGCCTCCTGACTAGCTGAGATTACAGACATGCTGCACCACACTCGGCTAATTTTGTATGTTTAATAGAAACAGGGTTTCACCGTGTTGGCTAGGCTGTCTTGAACTCTTGACCTCAGATGATCCTTTATAAGCACACAAAGGTGCCAAGAACATTCAATGGGGAAAGGACAGTCTTTTTAGTAAATGGTGTAGGGAAAACTGGATAACTATAGGAGAAGAATGAAATTAGACCCCTATTTCTCACTCTTCGCAGAAATAAAATCAAAATGGACTAAAAGACTGAAAAATGTCAGACTTGTTACAGTGAAACCACTCAAAGAAAACACTGGGGAAACGTTCCAGGAGACTGGCTTGAGCAAAGTTTTGTTTGTTTGTTTGTTTGTTTTTTTGTAAGACCTCAAAAGCATAGGCAATCAAAACAAAAATATACAAGTGGATTACATCAAGCCAAAAAGCTTCTGTACAGCAAAAGGAAAAATTAACAAAGTAAACTATAGGAGAAAAAATTTGCCAAGTCTCTATCTGACAACGGATTATTAACCACAATATACAAGGAACTCAAATGAGATTTAAAAATGGGCAAAAGATCTGAACAGTTATTTCTCAAAAAAAAAAAAAACCAAGAAGAAATGGCCAACAGGTATATGAGAAAAATGCTCATTATCACTAATCATCAGAGAAATGCAAATCAAGACCACAACTGAGATATCATCTCACCCCAGTTAAAATGGCATGTATCAAAGAGACAGGCAGTAATAGATGTTGGCAAAAATGTGGGAAAATGAGAATCCTCACAAGCTGTTGATGGAAATGTAAATTAGTACAGCCACTGTGGAAAACAGTATGGAGGTTCCTCAAAAACTAAAAATAGAACTGTCATATGATCCAGCAATTCCATTACTGGATATACATTCAAAAGAAAGAAAATCAATACATAGAAAAGTCATCTGCACTCCAATATTTACTGCAGCACTATTCACAGCAGCCAAAATATGAAATCAACCTAAGTGCTCATCAACAGCAGAATGGATTTTTTTTAAATGTGGTATATATCCACAATGGAATATTATTCAGCCATTAAAAAGGAATGAAATCTTGTCATCTGCGGCAACACGGACGGAACTAGAGACTGTTATGTTAAGTGAAATAAGCCAAGCAGTGAAAGACAAATACCGAATCTTCTCACTCATATGTAGGGGCTAAAATGGGATCTCATGAAGATGGGGAGTAGAATGGTGATTACCTGAGGTTGGGAAGAATAGGGAGAAGGGTAGGGAGGAGAAGTGATGAAGGGAATTTTTAAAAATATAAACATACTTAATACCACTGAACTGTACACTTTAAAAAGATGGTAAGTATTATATGTATATTTTACCTCAATTTTTTTTCTTTTTTTTTTTTTTTGAGACAAAGTCTAGCTCTGGCACCTAGTCTAGAGTTCAGTGGTACAATCTTGGCTCAAACCTCCCGGGTTCAAGTGATTGTCATGCCTCAGCCTCCCAAGTATCTGGTATTACAGATGTGTAGCACCATGCTCAGCTAATTTTTGTATTTTTAGTACGGATGGGGTTTCACCATGTTGGCCAGGCTGTCTTGAACTCCCGACCTCAGGTGATCCACCTGCCTCGGCCTCGCAAAATCCTGGGATTACAGGCGTGAGCCACTGCACCTGGCCTCAAATTTTTAATAAGTATAAAATTGGAAAAAAAAAAAAGGCAAACTTGTAAATAGCCTAGGTAAAGAAATAAAATAATATGCTTGCAAATATGTAGTTTAATGTTGTGACTTCCAAAGATTTTCACTAATACGCTGATTAGATCTCTTTTCTCAACATCTTAGAATTTCTAGCTTGAAACACTTCTGACATATAAGAGGCCAATCATTTGTGGGGACTCCAGATTGCTTTACTGCAGGCAAATCGGCACTCTAAAACATTCTGATTCCAAGTTTGAAGTTTTAAGACAAAAGAAATTTAAATATAGACTTATTCAAGGCCCACATGTAAACCATACTTTAAAACTTTTAAAAGAAATGCGTTATTCCCGACTACTCAAACATGTCCAGGGAAAAGAGCTGAAAACATAGGTGTGTATAGGGAGGGAAAGACCTACCTGAAGATCCGCTGAAAGCAGATCTGCAATATTAGGGTCAAGGTGATGCCTAGGGAAATGCAAACTCACTCCAGCCCTCAGGCTTGAAAGAAAAAACAACCACAGGCATAATTAAAGCTGTCAGTTTGGTGTCTATCCTTCCTCTAAATCCAGATAGGACCAATAATCTCCAGTCTGGATTTCAGTGAGTGTCAGTGTTTTAATTAAATGAAGGAGTTACCAGGTAAGGTTGTGGAATGTCATTCACTGAAAGCCTGAAAGCATACACTTTCATCTGCCTGGGGCCAGAAGGGGAACAGCAGATGAACCCTCATAGCTGCCTCTAGTGGTAACAGACTGAGGTTAAAGCCGACCCTGGAGCAGCTCAGCAAACATCGCGTCATTGGTTTTCCGGCCTGGGCTCACCTCCCTCCGCACTGGGGTGCTGTGCGCTGCAGCAGCTGCAAACTGCTCCAGGGCCTGCTGCTGCTCTTCGGTGGGCGGCTCTGGCCCGGGCGCTCCCGCGTGTCCCTGTGCTCCCACCGCCTCCTGGGGCTCGGCCTCCTGGTCCGGCTTGGATTCCGAGTCTGATCCAGATTCTGTCGTCATGGTTGATTGTTCTGCAAGCAGAAGAAAAAGATCAGGTCACTCCACGCAGCTACCTTCCCTCTGCAAGAAAACTAAGATGCTCACCATGAACGGCTCAAGAGAACCACAAGGAGAGAGGGAGATGCTACCAAACCCCATCCGATTCCACACAACCGACAGACGACCTGTCAACTTCACCGCTGAGATGGGTGCCCACCAGGGGCTCAAAACTAACATTTACCTAGGAGGGAAAGTTGATTTGTAATGATCACAGGCTTTATTCCTATTAGATTTTTGCCACAACGGATTGTTAAATGACATTAAAGAAATGTCATAATAATTAAATATCTTACATTCAATTAAAAAATAAATTTGCTGCATCGCCTGCATACATATTTCAATCCCTGGGAAGGATGATCTAATAATGGAAGCAGACATTCTCATGTCTCTCCTCCTTTCTATCTCTACACAGGGGTCCTCTCAACCCCCGAATCACCTCAAGGAACAAATGCCTTTCCCATGTAATCTCTCCTAATCCAGTTATCCCCCTTTGAATTAGCAAGTGAGCTACAACAGCAGCTTCTTCAGGGACTTGGGATCTGTCCCACTGGCCACACCTGGAGGGGCACAGGCAGTATCGCCTCTCCTTCCCTCCCAAGTTAATTCTCATCTTCTTCCTGGCTTCCCCCTATTTCCCTTGAGTGCTGAAAGGTAAGTTTGTCTCATATCTCATAAGGAACTCAAACAACAGATTTTAATATATAATAATCTCCTGATACATCCTTTAAAAAGACCTTCTAAAATATGAACACCATCTTCCCAAAGATTGCAAGTCAAGATGTTTTAAGATTTTGTGCCTCAGTTTCCACACATGCCAAATGGGACACTGAACATGATACCCAAAGAACTTATTTCTTGCTATTAGATTTTTCTCCTACTCATAAGACACACCACTAGGATTTTAAAGCAGACTTTTGCTGTAAGCAGCAAGAGAGCTGTGATTATGCCAAGTAGATACCATGTCATTTTAAGCAATTTCTTATCTTAGGTATACGGAGTAAGTATCTCAAGTACAAATATGTCATTATTGTCATATAATTTCCCTTCCTAATTCTAATTTTATAGTAAAAATACGAGCAAAGGACTAGTGTACTGCTTTAAGCAAACTATGTAATTGGTATAATATAAAATTATGCAAAAATAAAACGAGTAACTCTTAGTTTCTATCTTCACTATATATAGAAATATCTTTAATAATCTGAAGAAGGAAACATCATAAATATGAGTCTAATGTTATAAACTAAATGCTATATCTGTGTTTTCTATTTAGGGTTACTTTTCACAATCACCAGATATTCTGTTGAATAAAAGAGACATAACAATTTGGCATGTACTTAGTTGCCCAAAGCATATGTAAATATCAATCCAAATACAGAGAAAAGTAGTAATGCAAATAAAATAAACAAACTTTCTTTTTTCCTATTATAATACATTCTAGATTTTGAAGCAAATCTTAAAAATAAATATTATATTCTCTTTTGTATGCTTATCCTAGAAAATGGCATAAATACACAGAGAAAACAGCAGAGGAGGAAAGGCGGTAGAGGCTCTGATCAAATTCCATCTTTTGGAAAAGAAAGGATTAGCTTTAATAGTCAATTCAACCCACCAAATGTTTACTGAGTACCTAATATAAGCCAAGCACTGCTTGTGATTTAGAAACAGAGATTCATCAGTTGTAACCACTATCCCCCAACCCAAGGAGCTCCTAGTCTGTGCCAGAAATATTCTCCCACAAATCCATTTTCTCCATCTTCTTTTGGTAACTAAGCTTTCAGTTTTAGCAGGTGCCCCTTCACCCAGCTTGAGACTACAATGAGCTGTGGCTGTGTGATTAAGACAACAGAAGGAGACAACAGAAAAAAACTGTACTCAGTGTTTAGGACACTTCATAAAACAAAGCCACTTGCCCTAGATTTCCCTTTCCCATCTTAAACCCAGTCCTGGACATGTCACGTTCAGGGGAATGACAGAGCCGCCCCCTCCAGCACGGTTCTCTAGATGACCTCATGGACTATGACCCACCTACTCTGGATTGTGACGTAAGGCAGAAATCAACAACTTTAGCTTGTGTTCATTTGCTCAGGAAATTGCTAATTCTATTACCTGAGCAAATGAATATCCCATGATTTTAGTGTTATCATCCTAGTCGGGAAACCATTTTGCATCTGCTTTTGTCTTAAATCCAGGACCATCTCCAAAGCAGAGAGCCAGCAGTACACAAACTAAATAAAAATGTAAAATAGATAGAGCCCAACAACCACCTACCAACTCTCTGAAGAATAAAATAATGTACCATTACTTTTAATCTATGACTATACAATATAATACCTTACCTGTCACGTATCACACAAATCACGGCAGCTCATACCTCAAAATTATCTGCTACGCCCTTGACATATATTTCCTAGGTATATTAATTTTTCCAGCACTATAGGCATAATATAATAAATGCAAATCATTGCTGTTTTGACCAATTTTAATAAAATAAAACTGTCAAGGCTCTGAGAGATAAAGTAATAAAACTTGAAAATGCATGGCTTTTTAATGCTGGAATATCACTAGAATCAATATCTAATTCCACATTTCTCAAAGGGCATAAGCTCTTCTTATCTCTACAAATAAACCAGTATAAATAGCCTATATCAGCAAATTCTATTTTAAGACCTGTTTCCTCTTCTCCACCCAAATGCCAATGTAAGCAAGCAATAACCTGATTTTTAATGGCAAACTATTATAAACATCTAAATACAATATGTCTGGCCAAGCACAGTGGCTCATGTCTGTAATCCCAGCACTTTGGGAGGCCGAGATGGGCAGATCACTTGAGGCCAGGAGTTCAGGACCAACCTGAACAACATGGTGAAACCCCGACTCTACTAAAAATTAACCAGGTGTGGTACTGCATGCCTGTGATCCCAGCTACTTGGGAGGCTGAGGCACGAGAGTTGCTTGAACCTAGGAGGCAGAAGTTGCAGTGAGCTGAGATTGTACCACTGTACTCTAACCTGGGTGACACAGAGAGAGTCTGTCTCAAAAAAATAAATAAATAAGTCTAACTTTAACTTGTTATTTTAATAAGTTTATAGTGCGCTCCGTCATCCTTAAACCCAAATGCCAAACCATTTTTTTTAAACTAGATTTTCATGATATTTACATTGCTTTGGTTCTTCTTTTTCTTATACTCATTCCTTGCTTTCTGGGATGGTGCTTGCCATTTAAAATCACAGCTTTCCTTTTCCAACTAACTAAAGACTATTGTTTTCCAAGGTTCCTTTCTCCTCTGATAGGCTCACTTTGGAGCAAACTATCTACCAATCATTTGGGCTACTGGAAGTAAACATCATCACTTGAAATCCCAAACAGAAAGTGATACAAAATCTATTTATGCTTAGGTTTGACTGAAACTGTCCTTTCTTTATACTAAATTTACCTTACAATTGTGTTTTGCGTGGGCTTTAAAGGTTTGGATTCCTAAAAATTCCAAATCCTAAAAGTTGGGGTAAGGACATTCATAAGTATGCTAGGCAGATGGCAAAAGAAGTCCTTAATTTTTTTTAAAGAAACGTAAATTGTATTTCAATATGCCTCTCTCAGGAATATATTTATTAAATGAATACCAAAAGAAATGGTAAAGAGCTTCAAAGGATGTATGTGCAGGTGTGAATGAAATCATCTTCACAATTCCCAATCTAATTCACCTACAAAAATACGGTCATTGTCACGCATTTCTGGCTGTGTTCCTTTTCAGCTCTAATTTTTTATTCCACAGAAGCAAGAAAAGTCAGTTAATTCTCGTCTTTTCCACTTTTAGAAGTGGCAGCTCTAAAATCTCCAGCTCCTAACTAAGTGACTGCTAAATTAGTTTCTGTATTCAAATTTACCTACCTCTCTTGCTGACATGAAAATTCAGTGGCATTTTATTAAAAGACACAAACTAAAGATGTAGCGAAGGAAAATGCTTAATATAAATTTCTGTCATTTATGTGTAAGACAGGATTCCTACAGAATAACAAAGTGTTTCATAAAAGAAACCTCTTCATGCCATTTACCTGTCTAACGAGGATGTAGGACTAAAATGGACAAACTTTTTAACGTCAACTTTTTTTTTCTATTTCAAGTGTAAATTTATAGGAGAAGTGGGTCTTACTTAGCATAAGTATTTGTGACTACTGAGTACTGTGCACCAGTCTGCTAAAAACCATCAGTTGCTAGCAAGTTAGAAGACAATAATATTCTTTGACCCTTCTACTGGATTTTTCCTATTTGCATGAAAAAAATGCCCTAGTATCATCCATCTAAAAAGAAAAATACCAAAAAGAAACCAAAACAACCTGCTGTTAGTCTCACATTCTGCTCTCCCACTCCCTCTAATAGGACCCTACCTCTCTACTTTTCTGTAGAGCCAAGTTTCTGGAAGGAATTTTCTTCTCACGCTGTCACCACATCCTGCCACTCACTCACCCTTCAGTATATGCCTCATAATTCTAGTAACCTTCCTAAGGTTACCAATGACCTCCCCACTAGCCAATCAATACTAGGTGACATCCCTTCTCTTTTAGTTCTTCAGGTTTGACACTCTCTTGGATTCCTTCTATCTTTTCTGGCTATTCTTCCTCATTTCCACTTGCCTCTGCATATTCCATTTCTCATATTCTATTTCTAAACTTTGTAATTCTTTACGAATCTATCTCACTCTTTAAATCCTCTTTCTTGGAGAGCTCATCCACTTCAAGTATGATGACAATTCTAAATTTTGTGACCTCTCCCTGAGCTTCAGATCCATAAATACAACTTTCCTTCTCATTTCTCTACCTGGATATCTCAGAAGCACCTAAAACTGAACATTTTTCCACACAAACCTTTGATCTCTGCACTGCCCCCTGCCTGCTGCCAACCCCCCAATCCGCTTGACACCCGTCTGTCCCATTGCAGCAGGTGGCCTCCAACTGTCCAGAGGCTCATGCTGGGATTGGGACAGCACTTCTCTCCCTATGTCCAACTCCAATCCACCTCACACTTGGCAATTTCACCTTTTGAGGTGTGTTTAAAGAAACAGAAGAGGCTGGGCGCAGTGGCTCATTTCCGTAATCCCAGCACTTTGGGAGGTTGAGACAGGTGGATCACCTGAGATCAGGAGTTCGAGACCAGCCTGGCCAACATGGCAAAACCCTGTCTCTACTAAAAAATACAAAAATTAGCCGGGTGTGTTGTGGGGACCTGTAATCCTACCTACTCAGGAGGCTGAAGAAGGAAAATCGCTTGAACCCAGGAGGCAGAGAGGTTGCAGAGAGCTGAGATCATGCCATTGTACTCCAACCTGAGTAACAACAGTGAAACTTTGTCCACCACCCCCACCCCAAGAAAAAGAAAGAAACAGAAGAAAGAGAGGAAAACATTCAAGGCAGAGGTTTCCAATCAAGCAAAAGCAGAATAGCACGGAGGATCGCATGCACTTACTTGCGTGACGTTATGTGGTCTGCTGTGGCAGGAAGGAAGAGGCGTGTAAGAGTGATGAGGGGTGAGAAGAAGGGACTGAGAGCAAGCTGGACACAGGCAGGTCTTGCAAGGCCGCCTGACCCTTGCTAAGGAGACATCATCTTGTTACTCAGGGATCATCTGGCAGCCTTGGGACAACTGATCTCAGAAAGGGTTCGCGGGGCTTCTCCATCGTTTCAGCTCAGAATTAGGCCAAACTCACAGACCACACAGGCCCTGAAGGGGCAGCAGGGAAAAGTTACTCCTCAAAGTACAAAATGGCAAAACTCAGGACTGGTCATGATTAAATATCTTCAAAAAGTTGATAATAAAGAGTTGAGATGCAGGGACAATTCTGATGGTTTTTTCAAACAAGCTTTTTAACCATGCTAAGTTCAAATCTTGAAGGCCAATACACCAACTCGTACGAAGTTGATGTTTTAAGATTAAGCAGAAAGTCAGAATTTTTATGAAGACATAATAATTCAAAAATTATTTTCACAATGGCCACTATAAAACCGCAAAGGATTACCAAGATTCATCAATACGGTGACAAAGATTTCATAATAGCATTGCACATTTACAAATCAGTGTTGGAAACCTAAAAAAAACTAAATAAGACAATAAGAAGGCCATAGTCCCCAGTCCCCTGCTTCAAGGAATGTACATTCAAGACAGGGTACCTCAAGAAGCAAACCAAGCACCATGCCCAGCCCAGAGAGGGGGGCTTTAAACAAGTCCATGGGAACAGAAAGGATTTTCACAGGAAAGAACACTTCTCTGATAAAAAAAAAAAAATCACTAACTTTCGGTCTCAAGTTAAACAACTAATTTTAAACTTTAGACACAAACATCACAGGCTACTTCAGAAAGACAGAAGGGAAATCGGGGAATAAATCAGAGTGCAGAGTGCAGGGAAGGACTGTGACGGGGCAGGAAAAGTGGGTTCTGGCCCAACTCTGCCATATGTCCTGTGACCTCAACAGAATGTGGCTTCCCTTTCTGTTCTAAAATTTCAAAATTCTGGGATTCCCGAGAACCAAAGACACTGTTATATTCACAGTATGAAATCTAAAGAAATGTTGCGAAATGAAGAAGACAGACACTACTTGATCCTACTGACCAGGCCCAACGGCATAAAGGTCTGAGGGCAGGCAGCCGCAGCAAGCACCCACCTCTCTCACCGTGTGGGTCAGGCTGAAGGCCTCATTAACTATTCGGTCTATTAAGGTTTCATTAGTTTCCTGAAGCAATACTTTACTCAGATAAACTGAAAAGTTGAAAAAAAAATCACTTAGTTTACTTAATAGATTGGGAAAATCTGGTTTATGTGCAGTAAGATTTTAGCTTTTAAGTTCAAAAATATTTAGCTCTTCTATGCGTGAATGGAAAAATCAACAAATATAGTTTAGAATATATATATTGATATGGTGACTATGGAAGCATCCACCTTACCATTGTTATGTTCATATTTCCAAATCCAACTGGTACCAAATGCCAGGGTACAAAATTGCCTATGCCTCTGAAATACCAAGAATCTTTGGTTGATCCCACATGTACCCAAATATATTTTAATAAGCAAAGGAGGCAGCTGATGCCCCTACTCAAGGAAGGGGACCTATGTTAGCATAGGTCTTTAATAGAGGACTTTAACAGAGTTCAGCGACAGTATTAATAGAAGAGGCAGGGTTCCCCTGGGGGCAAAAGTACTTGCAAATAAAGTCTATGGAGGGAGTGGCAGAAGAACCAATTCAAATTCTGTTCTAGGATCTCTGCACTGTGAACATTCTGTCAAAAGCAAGGAAGTTCCCGGACTAGGATTCCTGAACTTCAGAGATTCAGGAAAGGAGGCCTGAGGTTCAGAGAGTTTGTTTTGCCTATTTTAAAGGAAAGTGTACATTCAGCAGTGTCATGGCTGTACACACTGACAAGGCTTATCAATTATCAATCTTATCAATTTAGTTAGAAATAGTAGCTACATCACTGCTTCACTCATTAATACATTCCTTTAACAAACATTTCCTGAACAGCTGTTCTGAGGCCTAGGGATACATCAAACAAAGATGAACAAGGTCTCCACTCCAATGGAGCCTACATTCTAATTGAACGAGAAAAAGAAATAAAAAGTGTCAGCTAGAGATAGACGTTATTAAATAACCCAATTAAAGGAAATGGCTGGCTGCGCTAGATTGGGTGGTTAGGGAAGGCTTCTCCAAGAGGGAAAATGTAACCAGTGTTCAACAAATATCAAGAAGAATCTGTCATAGGCAGATACGCAGGGTGGCAATGAAGGCTGTGAGGAAGACGAATACCCAGGCTTCGAAAAGGAATGAAAAGAAGACCAGAGTATCTGGAATGCAGGGCGTGTGAGGAAGAGGGGTACAAGATAAGGCAGATGTGACAAAGGGTCAGATCCCATGGGTTTACAGAGCTGAATTTTATTTTAAATGTAGTGGAGCATTCTGAAGTGAGGAATGATAGAGTCTTATGGATGCTTTTAAAAGGACATTCTGGCTTCTGAGTACAGGTGCAAGGTAGGAGCAGGGGACTCAGCGACTAGGCGATGGCAGCAGTCCGGGTGAGAGAAAATGCCAGAGCAAGGAGGCAGGTGAGGGAATGAAGGCAGGTGATGACAGTAACATGACTATCACTGATGCCATCATTATCAGAAACTTACTATTCAAGTTTCTATGTGGTCTACACAAGAATTCTGATAGTGCTATTAGTCTACACCCAACAGAGGCTCTGACTGCAGCTTTGGTGAGAGATGAGAAATGCACCAAGCAGGTAGGAAAAAGCTCCCACAAATGTTAGGTATCTTAAAACACAGGGATTCCCTAGTGGCAAAACTACTACATAATCATTTTCCAATAGGCCCTAAAGCAGGGAGGCCACCAACATACAAGTGTCAAGTTTCAACAATTATTCTTTAGGCTGGATGCTCCATCACCTTTAGCATGAGAAATCATTCGTGAGCCCGATATCATCAGCAATCCTTCTAAAAATCATCCAGTTCAGGTGAAAAGCAATGCCAGCCTTCATTTATAATGGATGTATTCCTGTGGTTTAAGTGACAGCTCCAATCTTCCAAAAAAGCAAATTTAAAACAGATTAGCATGAAAAAGTTTGGCCTCTTGAGTAGAGAATATGCTTTTAGACTTCATCTGAGAACATTACTAATGGATAAATGACATCTGCACTTACACATCTGTTTTGATAAAATCTGGCAGAGAATTTTAGTCTTCATGAAATTTTAACATGACTATCATTGATGCTGTCACTATCGGAAACTTGCTATTAAAGTTTCTATGTGGTCTACACAAGAATTCTGATAGCACTATTAGTCTACACGTAAATCCTGTCTTGCCCTGGGTTGGACTTAGAAAGAACCACTTCACCAAGCACAGGCAGTGCTTCCCACAACACGCTTATATTTTTTCACTTGACAAGCATTTTAACATATTATTCTAAACATGGCAGAAATACTTGAAAGAGTTAATTTTCCA
This sequence comes from Cacajao melanocephalus, assembly GCA_963573385.1. NCBI lineage: Eukaryota > Metazoa > Chordata > Mammalia > Primates > Pitheciidae > Cacajao > Cacajao melanocephalus. Next base: position 16,428 of record CAUYLG010016947.1, read on the forward strand.
GGAGTTAACATAAATATTTCAATTGAGCTTCCTAATTGCTGTGCTTATAGCAATTCATTAGTGTTCCCTATCACTGAAATAGAGTTCAGAATTGATGACATCATTTCCCTTAGCAAAGGCATCCCCACAACCACATCCTTTTTAAGCAAAAAAATCAAATCAAAATGGACATTTCAGAGCATCAATGATATACGTAAGAGCAAAAGTATTCAGCCCTTATGTTAAAGTGAATTCTGGAAAGACTGAGTGAATAAATATAGCAACTATTTTCTCATTTTCTGTAAACCATAAATCATCCTTTGTAAGGGAGACACTGCCATTGTGCCCTCAATGTGCCAGCCATAATTTAAATGCTACATATTTGCTTCTTAACTAAACTTTAAACAAATCTGATCATATCCTGCCTAATGGTTCCCTAAAAGGAAAGTTGTATGTCTAAAATGCACAGGATCTTCATGAGTTTGACAGAAATAATTCTCCATAAGCTGTGTGTGATGGTGTGATTACTTTTTAGTAAAACAGGGATGATGCCTGAGAACATAAAGGAAGCTGGTCACTTGGAAGACACAGATGCTCTCACCCATGCTCAGCTCACCCCAATAGGACAGGGGTTCAGTCGGGTTAGTGAACGACTTGCCTAAGTCACAGGATAAGGAGCACAATTAAACCTGAGTCGTGCCTCCAATAACAGAGCTGTTTTTCCCACACAAGTCATGTACACTGGTATGCTGTAAAACCTACTCTTGATCTCCTATTCCTCTTTCAGAACTGGGCAATTTATCAAAGGTATTGCTTTATGGGATCATCCACAATTGCATGTTGCCAATATGCTATCTTATCCTTTTACTTACCGTAAGTCAAACATTAGTCAATTCAATTTCTATAAAATTGTATTTTGTTTTAAAGACTATTTTCCATACTAAATAGTAATTAAGTATATATATGTGTGTGTGTGTGTGTGTGTGTGTGTATGCCATTACAACACTAGTGTCTTCCTTTGTTAAAAAAGGTTAATCTAGTGTGAATCTTTAAGGTTCTGTCATTCTGTCACAGGTTGCCATTTTATTCCTGGAAAACAAAAGGCAAACACTCACTGTCGTTTCTAGAGAAAACATGAATGGCACTGAGTCTGCTTTTCAAGGCTCAACAACTCGTAACTTTCCACTATGGCGGCTTTAAGCTTTAACACAAACCAAGCCTACATTTTAATCAGTTCTAATTTTGATGCTGTTGTTAGCGGAAAAGCTCAAATTGACAAGAAGTCAGTAAATGTCCAACCCTGTTTAAAATTTCCAAGCATTCCTTTGCTAAAATCAAAAGAGGAGAGAAAAGAAGGTAGCATATTTTCTCTATATGCTTTGCCAATTCTATTCAGAGAACAACTTATTAGCAAAAAGATATGTTTGGCACCTCAATTCAGGAGCATATTTTTCTATTACCCAACATCTGACTCTGCATCTGTGAGAAAGGAGGTGTGAACCACAGAGAGTGAATAAATTAAAACAGAGTCGGACTCTTTGTACAGTCATCACCACCAAATAAGAGCTCTACAACTCCTTCTGAAATGGGTCTCTCTTCCACAGAATCACTAATTTTTAAAGTAGGGAAAAGGTTATGGCAAAAAATTCCAACTTTATACCTTATGAGGGGACAATATACCCTCTGCTATCTGGGAGTTTTTGGCCAAGAACCCATGATTCAGGTTTCGCTTTATAGGTGCCAATACCACAGGGCGAAGGACAGACAGAACAACAAAAATGGCTGTCTCAGAAGGACCTGGGCACAAATAATCTGTGCTTCTAATTCCCTGTCTGTCCAGGAGAATTTTACATACAAATAGACCCTAAACAAATAATGAATGAATGAACAGCCTGTGTTTCTGCATCTCATGAATGTAACAGTACAGTACTTCTTTCTAGGATCCCTGTAAATTCAAATGAACAGCAGAACAAGGAGCTGGCCTGGACATTTTCTGTAACTGCACACATGTCTCAAGGCTTTTATCTCTGTGGTTAGCTGCTAATGGTAAGTTTCATGCAGGCCCCCAAAACTATTCACCATAAGGACATGTGGTGAGAATGAGAAAGAAAACAAAGGGGGAAGTAGGACCTTTTGGGGACTCAGGAAGGCAAGCTGCCTGTAAATGTTTGTACCTTGCCTTTTAAAGGAGTCCCAGACGGTAATACTAAAGACTCACACAGCGTGAATAATGTTTGATCAAATCAATAAAGAAATATGGGGGGGAAAAGCCACTTCTATCGCTACAGAAAAGAAATAAAATACATAGAAAAATACCAGGTATTCTATTATTGTTTCTATTTAATCCTTACAAAATCATACAAAGTAACCATTATCAGCAGCCTGATGGGTCATTAAATATTTAAATGAATGAATGACTCAATGTATCAGCTTCATTTAACCTAAATGTGTCCTAAGTCACAAGTCTACAAATGATGTCTTGGGAAATGGGATCTAATTCACTCTGACCCCTAAAACCCCTTGGCTGTTTTGCGGTATACTGCGACTAACAGAAATGAACACGAATTAATAGATTTCAACTCTCCCTCATATAAAATATGCTAAATTTGATCAGTTACTCACTTCTTTCAATCCCAACATTATCTAGGCCATTTCTGTAGCCCAAAGCCAAATTAATGGAATTTGGTTTCCCCCACAGTTCTATATCATTGACTTTGTCACCCCACAATTAATTAACTAAGTGTGTACAATAGAATTTATCACAATTCTTACAGAAGGAGGAAATGGAAGACTCTTCTGGCATTCTTGGAGAGTCTGACAGACTGTTGGCTTTTTTTTTCCTCCTTCAATACAAATGTGAGGCCAAGTGTTTAATTATTCTGTTTTTACTGTAATGCACCCGCTTTTATCTCTTCACCAGCAATGGATGGAGACTACAAAGAATGTTCTTTAAAAGGTCTCCCTGGCACACAAATGAGTTTCCTGAAAGCAGTGCCTCATCAAGTTCTCTGAAGATGCTGATAAGAGGATTCCTTACTCCATGGCTGTTCACCGTGGGCCTGCAGCACTGAAAGGGCTCCCCATTTGTGCCTCAAATACTCTGTTATGAAAGCCTTAAGAGGCAGCTGGCTCAGCCGCCATCCTCCCTCCTGCCTCCTTGCCTCTGAGGTGGCTCAGTAGATAAAAGGACAGCCCTGTAGTTTGGGCTGCCTTCTGATATTCTGATCTGGGGGGTTGAATATCCCATACAATGGAGATAAATGACAGAACAGCTACAGGTGTGATGTTCCATTTTAAATTCTTTGTCTCCAATGGGCAGCAAAGCCAATAAATAGCTCTTTCAATTTCTGATCCACATATTTCCAGTTCAAAGGGGATTAACTCAGAAAGAAATTTGAAAAACAACCTGAAAGGCTGAAATGCAGTTCATCTTTTAAAAATTTTTATAGGTTCTTGGTGTCTAGGTATTTTTTAAGGTTTAATCACAGAAAACCCTGCTTCACTTCATATATTGATAATTTTTTTATCACTGTAGTTTTCACAATGAAAGTAGTTTTAAATCCTTTAGCTTGTCTATTTCAAATGAACACAATTAAAGCTAGGTGCAAGCTTTATATGTGGTAAGTAAAAAAGCCACAGTAATTCCTTATTTTAAACTCTTCTGTTCAAAGGGCTCCTCAAACATGTATGGAAAGGGGTGTTTGCTCCCCTAAAGTAGAACTTGGCAAAGAATCAGGTCCAGAAGAGAAGAAGCTGCAAAGGAGGGGAGCTGCTGGAAGCAAAACTGAGACTGACAGGAGTGGAAAACATTGGTCGTAACATACTTTCCCAGGAAGCTCCGTCTGTCCTGGAAAGGGTCACAAGTTTTGGGCTGGATGAGACCTTCCTGGGCTCCCACTTGAGCTTCTGACCTAAAGTAGAAAAAATGAGGATACAGAGGAGTCTTCCTTTGTATAGTTTACAGATTAAACTAAACTATCCCCTGAGAGAGAGGAGTAATTCTTTTGGAGGGAAGAGGTGAGCTACAATCAGAGACAAGACAACTGGAGAGGGGAGCACTAGCTACTAACCCTGGAGAGGCTGCAGATTAAGCCTGCGGTTTTCAACATCCAGACCCACCATAAAAAGAGAGACTTAAGATAACTCAAAATGTCAAAGAGTGATCATTTCTGGATGGTTGATTTTCTACAAAAGTGCTATTTTTATAATTAGGAAAAAACAAACCAAGAAAATATTTCTTCTTAGAGATGAATAGTAGTCACAGTTCTATTTATTACTTTTATTAAATACTCTTTTTGCTAGGTGGCCATTCTGTTTTAACTTAGTTTTTTATAGAAAAAAATTAATTCTAATATAATTTAATACATCTGAAATACACTTAACTATTCAACCTATATTAACATAACTGGGTGCCACTATTCAGCAAACGAAGCAAACCATTCATTTGCAAATGGAGCAAATGAAGATTTAAGGTTTGCAGAGGATGAAACTCAGACCACTTGGAGCAGAAGCATCTGGAGCGCCTGAAAAAACACATTCTTAAGTGCAGGTGTACGGAATCTCCAGAGCACACACGCCTAGGTTCCACTCACACCAATTCAAACAGTGTCTCTGATGGAAGGCTCCAGGCACAGGCAATTTTTAAAAGCTCTGTAGGATTCTAAAACGCAGCCTGGAATGAGAGTGGTAAGATCATATTGTCTGCACTTTTAATAAGCACACAGGTGAGTCTTCCACAAACTAAAGTTTGCCAACCACTGGCTTCTCCACTTCAAATCTGCTTATAACTGCATTTGAAGACAGAAATGACAAGAAATGACAGAAAACAAAAGACGATTGGCCCTGGTCAAGGCTATCAATCTGTGCGTATTTTGATTACTGCCACAAAGTTGGTGTAGCAATCTTAATGCTTTTTGCATTTTATAGATGGGTACACCATTTTGTTTTTCTGGTTTATCTGGAAGGCATATGCTGACTACACTCTTGAATTTTAAGATCTTAACTTTAATAAAATGCAGTACTCATTTCAAACTATATTTCACAATGGAGATATTTTTCCATTTCAGTCATGCTCAATCTCTCCTGAAAACAGTATTAGGTAATCATATGTGGTAAGGATATTCTCCACCTATATTAGTAATGATTATCGCTCAAGTAATGCTGAAAACATCCTATTTCCTCTTCTTTCCAAAGAAGTGTCTCCCTTTAATTGGAATAGGCTTGCCATTGAGGGGAATAATAGGAGACAGAGAGAGAGGCCTGCACAAGAAAGGGGGAACAATAGAACTTTGCTAATGATAATTTCCAGCTACATTCAGTTTCAGCCTTAGTGACAACTCCAATATGGACACCTATCCAGACTTTACCCAGGGCTTTCAATTCAACCACAAAAACTTGCTGAACACTCAACCCGGAGTTGGGGTCTTGGTCACCAAACAAATTATTTTTAAATGTTTTTTCCCCAGTTAACTTCCAGAACCTAAGAAATTTTATTTTAGAAAGCCATCATGATCAAATCTCTTATTTACTCAATCCTGAATGTCAAGAAAATCTATCCAATCTCCTTCTCAGAACATCTTCACTATATTCTTTTCACCCAGGCAGCCCTGTTGAGCTTTTCTGAGTCACACGGGAGTGGAGCCATCAGTGGGTCCAAAGGGATTTCAAGAGCCACTCACCAAATTCAGTCTATGAAATACATTAGCACAACTAGAGACTAGGAACCCAGCATTTTTACAGCTCAAGAAATGCTGGTTAGAAAGAGAGTATAAAAGAGTAAGAAAATAAAGCCGCAGATGAGCATCCGCTCTATTGCTTTCTACTGGCATTCCTCTCCAGCTGGGTTGTGACAGCTGTGGAATTGACAAGCTATTTCTTTCTAAGAAATGAAGTATTTTCAGTTGTCCCCCAACCCTGACTTCTCCTCCATACAACAGTAAAGGCAAACTACAGGTGTCCTCAGCTATTCTTGATTCCCAAGCCTCATCTTCATCCTCACCACATGAACTTTAACAGTCATGAACTACCCAATGACATGCAGTGCTCCAGGGGCTGTGTGAGCTTCTGAGTCTCCCATGCCCTTGAATGTGATGCCCTTAGAAGCCCTCAGTCTGCCCATTTCCCTAAGCACTCCTAAACCCTACACTTCAAAGCTTGCTCCGACACCACTCAGTAGCCTTGCCCAAGTTCCCTCTGCCCCAGAAATAGTCTCCTCCATCCACTGCAGGCATATGTATCCCTAAGACCATCTGCTACCAGACCTAAGAGTGCATCTGTCATTCTGCTACCAGACCTAACAGTCTTCAGGACAAGTGCAGGTTTTTCTTTTTTGTTGACTGAAAGTCTACGTCAAACCTATGATGTCCAAAAGTAAACACTTGATGTTTCTCCCCAAACCAGGGCATCCCTGAGTCTTCCCGAACAGACAATCAATCCATCTACCCAGAGTCTGAAGCCAAAGAAAGTACAAACTAACAAAAACATCAAAAAATAACTTTTCCTCATGTGCCACATGATCCTTCAGCAAATCCTGTGGCTCTACCTTCAAAATATCTCCCGAATGTGATCATCTCATCACCTCCACACCTTCACCTCTGCCTCTCCTCACCACACCTACACCTCCACCCCTACCCTCCACACCTTCACCTCTTACCCACCCCACCATACCTTCACCTCCACCCCTTCCCTCCACACCTTCACTTCCAACACCACCAGTCATAACTTCACCTGCACCCCTCCCTGCCACACCCTCACCTCTGCCCCTAGCCTACCCCACCACGTTACTTCTACCACTAGCCACCACACCTTCTCCTCGACTACCACCTCACCATCCAGTAACCACTTGCCCAGTTACTCCAGTATACCTCCCAACTGGTCTCCCTACCTCTGTACTCTCTGTACTGTATTTTTCACACAAGAGTCAGGTTAATCCTTTTACAATATAAATAAAAACATGTCACGTCTCGGCTCTAAATCCTCCAATGACTCTGCATTTCCCTTAGAGTAAAATCCACTGTCCGGATACGCTGGTCTGAAAGAGCACTACTCCAACCCTCTTATCATCTGCTTCTGCTTCCTTTTCAGCATCCTCCCCATCACTTCTCCCACCCAAGGCTCTATATTTGCTATTCCTGCCTGGAACATGCATCTTACTTGGCTTATTCACTCACTGTGTTCACACATCTTTGCTCAGATTCTCCTTCTCAGCAAGGCCTTCCCTGTCTACCTCTCCTGGTTCTGCCCCCGTTTCCTGCCCCTTTTTCTCCCTACTGCCCATCACTAGTCCAATATACCACCTACTTCAGTTGCTTACTTTGGTTTTTACTGTATCCTCCCATTAGAGGCTCTAAGCCCCAGGTGGTAGGGGATTTTTATTTATCAGATCCCCTCTGTTGTATCCCTGGCATCTAGAATAGTGTGTGGCATGTAGTGGGTGCTCAGAGTATCTGCTGAATGTATGAACTCAGCTTTGGGTCTCCAGGCCCTTGAATCCTAAGTGTCAGGCACTTAGCAGGTCCTCATTAGATTATGTTTCCTGAATGAGGGCACCTAACTGCTTATCCCTAAAAAAGATGTTTTTAAATTATGCTTTGTATTATAGGTAATTTCTGCGCAGAATGACACTACAATCAACACATTTATTGAAATTATTAGAATAGTCTTTATAAAGACAGTCCAACCTAGTAAAAAGTGCATGGTCACTGATGTCAGACAGCCATGGGCTGGAATTCTAGCCCTACCACCTATTAATTGTGTGTGTAAAACCAAACAGGCAAACATGTCTTTATTATTCAAAAAAGCACTTTGGAGAATGACCCATCTATCCTAAATCCTGACCCTGATGTTCCTTATTTTATCTTCCTTAAGAATGAGGCTTTGCTATAGGCAGACTACTGCCTGTCTTAAAACTAAAGAGAACACATTAAAGCAAACAAACAAACAAACAAACAAAAACACGCACACACACACAGCAGCCAATCAATATTTACAACATGGATGTTATATCCAGGAATCATAATATAAACTACTAGCTTATCATTAGCAGTAAGCAACTTGATACGAGCCATGTCTTTTTCAAAAAGGATTAACAATAAAAGCCAAAAGGACATTATTTAAGATATTGAGACATTAATAAATGCCATTAATCACTGTTGCCAATTAGTATCAGTCACCATTCTCCTACAAAGTGATGTCATCTAACAGATTATGTTCAAAGTTTAGCTGTGTCCCTTACTAACTGTGTGAATTTAAGTAATCTCTCTAAAAATCAATTTGTTTCCATTGAAAAATGTAGATAAAATATCTAATCTTGTCATTGTTGAGTACATAGTATTAATATAGTACAACACACACTGGAGGCATTCAATAAATGGGCCATCATTATTTTCAAACCAGTAGAGCCATTTCTTTTGTTACTATCTCCTGGTTAGAATTTATTCAGGAATTTAAAAAAAAAAGTGAACACCTTAAAATCAAATGATGATTTGGACCAAGTTCCTTGAAACTTATGAAATCGTACCTCCTCTTTTAGAACTTTCTAGGCCTTAAAGATCGCTAGTGCTAATAAAATCATAATGGATAAACCAAATTAAGAAACAGGTTGAACCCTCTCCTTGCCACTCTGTCAGAAAAATAACAGTAGCATCTATCACTTTTGTGCACTTGTCATTTCCAGTAACGTGCTTACATGAACTCCACAAAAATCTGAGCTTGGGAGATAATTATCTTACCCCAGGACTTTCTTAGGAGGCAGATAAGGGAAAAGGAGTTCAGAGAAAGATTATATGGGACAGTGATGCCCTTGGTTAGCCAGAAAGCCGATGAAAATAAATTTTCTGGGAATCAAGGAATCACAAGTATAAAATCATAATTACCAGAGCTACTTCTTATCTGATAATATAAATATTTTATCTTTCTCATTTAGCTTCTAAAAGGCATAAAACAAACAAAAAACCTTCTTAACTTTCCAAGCTGTGTTCTTCCCCTGATGTTGAGGACAAAAGGGAATGATTTACTATTAGTATAATTTTTATATTAACACTGTCCAACCCAAAGGAACACATATTTTCCACCGAATTATCTGTTTATGCCAAAACTTTTGCAAGGTATTCCTTTCCTATTTCCTGAACACATTTGCTCATTCCTTATCACCATGTATCTGCTTCTTATGTATAAGAGTCTAATAAGAATACCAGTTATTTGATGTGTTCATTACTTAAGTCTGATAGCAACACCCAGACCAGTTAAGCACAGACCATACATAAACATTTTAAAAGGCAGCACACTCTGCTTCACTGTGAGAACAAAGATGATCTTTAGGGACTTCTAATCAATGCCATCTGCCTAAAAGTGCTGAGCAGTCTCTCATGAAAGTGTTACAAGACCAGCGTAGCAGAAGCTAGCTTCAGAGGCCAGTCAGGAAAACACCCTTGAAGGCAATAAAGGCAACAATTTTTATCATCAGACACTGGCATAATTCTGAGAAATTGTTCATAAACATTCAAACTGGTTTTGCTTCTGTCTAAGAGGATGTTTTTACAGAAAAGAGTTCCTTTCAGGATTTCCAAGAAGAGAAAATAAACCAAAGAACACAAGGAGGCCAGTCCCTGTGGCAGAGGAAGGTTCAGGGCCTCACCTGGCCCAAACAACACCCTCTCTAACCTTGGAGGTGAGTATTCATTTTCTTGAGTTGAAGAATTGCATCTTAAAGGATCACATTAAAGTATCTGTTCCCGGTGGACACCGATTAGCTCATCAGAGTTGTCAGCGGCTGCCTACCGGTAGCAAGGTCCTGAGAGAATAGAGTTAAATGTGATAGGAAGAATAAAAGGTCTGAAATTTAAATGGGAGTGAAAACATTAATCTTCCTATTTCACGGTTTGGTACTTTAGAATCACACTAATCTAAAAGGAATCGAAGGAGATCAAAAGCTAAGTCGGCTAGCCCCAAACTGCATCTGCTCAAACCAAAGGCACTGGCTTCACACAAAGAAACCCGGAAATCAGAGTCAAATTGCTCTCCTTACGTTTGTCAAAGCACCTTAAGTAAATTCCTACTAATAGGATCGCTGTTGTTTTTGCTACCGTTCTGCTTTGTTTGGGTGTATAATTTTCTTTATAAACATTTTCTCATTTAATCTATTATTCAGTAGTATGCATATGCTATGCACTGGGTCCCCAGGATAAGAGAATAGGAGACTCTGTTACCTTGTTTTCAATTTTACTACTTTTGATCTTTACCCCTGAACAAGTTCTACAACAAAATCATTAAAGTAGCTAAATACATGCAAACGAGTGACTTACAGCTAACCACCGAACTAGAGCCAGGTTGGGAAGAACCTATACTCCTAGAGCACATACTCACCCCATATTACAGATGCAGTAATTCAACATGAAAATCAGGGAAAGCTGGTATTGCAGAATCAGTTTACCACTTGAGGGCTCGTACCTCTGAGAAAGAACTTTTCACTTGAAGAAACATATTAATGGGATATGACTTTGTAGGTACTGTTATTTTGTTATAAAACTAATATCAATGACCCAGGGAATGCCTGCATCTGAAGGATTTCTGGTCTACCAACAGGCCTATGACTTGTAGTCCAGGGAGGGATAGAGTTTGACTCACTATGCTTAGTAATGGGAAGTCTGCATGATGAGAGGGCCAGGAAGTCCCAACTTTCTTCCCTAAGGACCCAGGTATAGCATCATCCCTTACATAGAACAAGCCCCATCCCCAGGCAGCTGTAGATCCCCAATCTGGGCTGGAGTATAGTAGGTGGAGCCACATAACATTCACCTAAATAGCCCTATTATCTCAGCTGAGATAAAAAAATAAACATGTAAGACTGATAGGCATGGCTGGGTAATTTTTTCAAAATCACTTAGCATCCTGAATACATAATCTGAAAAGTCAGAGCAAAGCGGTAGTTTAGTAGTGAAGATTGCAGGGGTATGTATGGAGACCACAGATGTGTGGCTCTATTTCTGGACCAACAATTCTATTCCAGTGGTCTATATGTTATCCTGTGCCGCATTCTTGGAGCGCCTGCTGCACTGTGTAGTCACTGCCTAGCCTGACCATGGGCTCTTACTCAGCAGAGAGCAGCAGTTTTTAGCTTTCTATCCTAATGCCTAGCACATAGTTCGCATATTTGTTCAGTATATATTCAATGAATAATCTCATTGTTTTATTTTAAAGTATACTCCATCACTCTCAAATTCTATCTGATAAAATGATTAAATCTGCATCATTTTTTTTTACCTTAAAAGCTAGCTCTATTTGCCTATTTAGGAGAGGAATAAAGGAAGAATAAAAATTCATTGTAGGCAATCAGCTAAAAAAACAAAAGGGGAGAGTCTTTGAAATAATGATATAGCAACTGTGTACTGTCCATTTATTCAAGTGGGACATAACTGAGCTCCTCAACTAGTTGGCATTCCAGAAACTCTGGGATGCCAGATACAAAGAACAGAGTCATCTGTTTGCCCAAAGACCTTCATTCCCGATTAACCAGAGGCAGGCAATAGATTATCATCCACGGGCCTCCCAGTTCTTCCTACCTGCTGTGAGCTTTTGGTGAATTTGATCTACATGAAGACTTCCAGCACCAGAAGAGGAGGAAAAAACAAACTACATGAAATTTAAGTGAATTAATTTGACTTCTTTCCAATATCTCCCTTGAAAAACTGACTTGAAGAAGCAAGCAGAGATGGTTAAAGGTCCCAAGACTCACTCTTTCTTTAACAGCTGTGGGTTGTGTTTTGTTTTGTTTTTTGGTATGTAGATCCAATCTTCCCTTACGGGCAAAGGATCAAAACTTGGGTTCTCCCTTCTTTGGCCCACATTGTTTTTTTCATAATGAGTCTAACAAAATCAAGATGATTTTTGGTCAAATATTGAAACCATATTTCACAATACCAAACCGAAGCTTTTTAGGGTCTCTTATTTTTTACATTTACCATAAAAATGTTAATTTAAGAGTAATTTTCAAAGAGGTGACTCCTAGTGCTAAGTTCCTCAATAGTGCAACCTTCCAGATTTGTACAGAACAGAGATGTGTGCCAGAGACGGGGATGAAAAAAAATCAGACAACCACCTGGATGGGGATTAAAAATGCACAAAAATTAAGCTAGTACAGATTCACAGTTTCAAAAGGCTTCCAGAGTAAAGTAATATTTGAGAATAGCTATTTCAAAATGCTTTCAATAAAACAAGGAGATCAGGTAGCACCAGAATTCTTTCTTGTCAAATTCAGAATTGCAAGAAAATAGGTATAAATTTGGAAGAATTAGAGGATAATTAGACTAGATTAGACCATCCAGCTGCTTATTCCTGTAATGAACACAGCACAGTATGCTAATGCTGGGGACATAATGATGAGCAAAAAAGGTATGGATATAAATTCCCACCCTCAAAAACCTTATAGTCTAGAGAAAACACCCCCAAGGAAACAGTTCTAGAACAGCTGAGAAATGCCATTGAGAAGTCCTGGATGCTACAAGTCATAGAGAACGGGCACTCAAGCTTGACTGGGGAGATCAGGGTTTCCTTTCAAGAGAAAGTGAAATCTGATATCGAAAGAATACAGCAAGGTGAAGAAAGAGTGTCTTTGTTTGGGCAGGGGCTGGTGATGGTAAGACAGAGGAGGCTCAAGAGGTCATGAGGGATCTGACCACAAAGGGAACTCATCAGTGCATATTAAGAACAATGGAGAGCAAGTTAAAGATTTTAAGAGTTAGCATAATAAAGTTAGATTGGTGTTTCAGACACACCACACTGGCTAGAGAATGGAGGATGGATTAGGGAACAGACCGGAGGTCAAAAGTAAAGAAAGGAGGACCAGTGAGGAATGTGTTTTGATGACCCAACAGAAACAAGATGAAGGCTTGAATAATTATAATATCCTAGAAATGAGGAGGAGCTTTGGAAGGCAGGGAGAATGGGGAGATTTAGCCCTCCCCATTAGCTCCATTAGTTCCAGCTCCTACCATAAGGCACCCCAAAATCATCATCATCAAAGTTTAAAGTGGCTGGCTCTGCAAACGCAGACTTAAGATAAATCCTCTAGTTCCCTACTTCCCAGCAGCCTACCTAGCTAAGGCCTGCCTATATATAAATGCTGGATCCACCACTAAAGAAGCATCAGTAAGGAGTTTCTGCAGAGATAGAATCCATAGTATATGGCAGGACGAGGAAAACAGCAGGCAGGAGGGTGTTTGGGCATCTGGTGGATGTTATGTTTGATCCCTGTGGTTAGGGAATGCAGCTGCAGTCATTTATTATTCTCTCTCCCAAGTTTTTCTGATTCTCCTTTTTCCGGGGACACAGTAGGATCACCCTTCCTCATCAGCCTGGGTCCCTCCATTATTACCACGAGTAAAGGCCTCTTGCCAGACCACAATGCACACACAGCTCATGCAAGAAGTGAATTTGCTCCTCAGGGATCTGGGCGTTGCTACAGCAGCATAACCTAACCTACCCTAATCAACTGAGCTGGAGAGGACTACAGATCTGGTATGCAGAGGAAAGAGAAAGCCAGTTATGTTTGTGCCAAATTTGAAGTACCTGGGAAAAAAGGAAAGGGTAGGATAGCAAGGTTAAAGAGAAGGTGACAGTTCAGAAAATGGAAAGACTTCTCTCTCATTTACACACTCATGGAGCATCTCCTCTGTGACTATGCCAGGAAACTGTGCACACTGTCCACTGGTCTTTGCCGGGTAAAACCTAGAGGATGACAGTCTAACACTTATAGTCACACTGCTTGGGCTCAACTGGCTCCACAATGAATTAGCTGTGTAACTTTTGGCAAGTCACTTAACTTTTCTGAGCTTTGGCTTAGTAAGTGGTGATATTAATCATATCGGCAAAATGGGAGAGTTATCATTCCTTTCTCACCAGCTTAGGAGGATTTAGTAAGATAATTCACATAATTTATACAGTATCTGGCACATCTTAGGTACTTGGACATTAGCCCCTATTTATTTATATTTCAGATTGTGAAACCCAACATATACAGGATATAGTCTCTTATAGTCATTATGGCTCATCCAGGATGGAAAATTAAGATAATTTTAATGTATGGTCTAACAGAAATCTGATGATAAAATATGATATAGCAAAGCTAAAGTTGCATTTTAAAACTTGAAGTCCACATCAATTAAAAAAGCAATGACTTTGGTCATGTGACTACAGAGGCCAAAGCATAATTATAAGGTTACAAAAGTGGAAGAAAATGAGTATTTTCTCCAGTATGTCTTGTGTATTAAATTACAACTCTACAAAGCAGCATAGCTGACATCAACCCGTACACAGTGATTATTTCGATATGAAACACTTCTTCCTCCTTCCTGCCCTAACTTAATTGAAACAGAACACTAGAGCAGCTGTTAATATAGTACAGTCCTCACCACTGATTACAGTGCAAAGTCATCTTCCCTTCACAGGATAAAGCAACATAAAATGTTAAGTTCATATATGTTTTTGCACGTGATGCCAATCACAAATGGCATAAAATGTTCAAAATTTTATAAATAATTTAAAACCATAACCAAAATAAGACATCACATGGCATAAGTGATAAAAATACAGGTCATATGACTGGATTGCTCTTGGAATATACTTTCTTCATCTATTTATATATAAATATTATAATCCACCTGCAAATAATTATTTGCAAAGTAGTTTTCTCTTTTTTACAAGACAGGTCCACAAACACCATCTTATGTGCCCTGGATACTATTAATGTATGCATCTGCTTTACTTTTATCAAGAAATGTCAAGACATTAATGAGTTACAGAGAAACAATGTATTTTCAAATGTACCTCTTATGAAAAATGTTAAGTCTCAGACATGTATTCACTTAGAGGAATCATTATCACTTTCTTGGTATTACTTGGATGCTGGAGGTTTAAAAAAAAAGTAGATAGAACGTTTCTCACTCCATATGTTTCTGACGAGAAGGTGGGATTTCCTTGGCCCTAGAATCCATTAGTGTTGACAGGGCACAGCTGTACCCATAATATTGTCTTATTCCAAATTATAGGTATATAATGTTTCTTTCCCAAGCTATCTTTAAATCAACATGTACTGAATAGTCAAATATTTTAAAAACACAATTCTGACCTATAAAAGAAATGTGTTTTCCCTTGCAGAGCTTCTTGAGCCAATGCTGTTTCAGTAACTGGCCATCTATCTATTATTACTAACAGTAAATAGGGTGATTTTCACAAGTGTCTAAAACAAGCATATGCTGGACAGTACATTTTATTTTTATTCCATATGCACTTTGGCTCCTTGGTGCCCACAGCAAACAGCTGTCACTTACTGCAAGCCTTTTCACTAACACTTTCTGTAATTCCTAAGGGGCTTCCCAGCCTATAATTAGACTCTCCAGCTGCCACTATGTACACTGCGGGGTGCTATCGAGAGTTTTTTGCTTTGTAGCCATCCCCTAAAAAGTCTTCTTCAAGATGGTATTGCTAGAATAACATTGTTTGGTATTCAGCTTGGATAGCAAATATGAATTCTTCAACCATTTGCTATGAACAAGTCTGTTCTACAAGCAAGGTTTGCTTTGAAATGAACTCTGTATCAGTCACAAGGGAAAGGAGTTGAGTCTAAGCATAAAAAACAGGGAAGTGGAAAGCAATACGAGAAACTTCCTAATTCAGAAGTGCAGAGAACATCGGTATTGAACCAGTTACAACAGCTCTCTTGGTCTTTTACGTAATTCTCCTTCCCAGGCACCAACACCAGGATTAACTGAAATAGCACAGCAAGAAGGAAGTAAGAAAGAACAGGCAAAAATCGCCCCCTCCTATTTCAAAATCTTTAAGGTCAGCAATGCCAGAAAAGACAGTGTGAAAGTGAAACATGGTTGTAAGTCAAAAAATAAGAGGAAGCAGCAAGCTTTAAGTTGGCGTAACCCTTTAGAACAAAATGAAGTCTGATTTTTAGGAAATGAAAACACCAGCCGGTGTGGTGGCTCACTCCTGTAATCCCAGCACTTTGGGAGGCCGAGGCGAGTGGATCACGAGGTCAAGAGATGGAGACCATCCAGGCCAATTGGTGAAACTCTGTCTCTACTAAAAAGACAAAAATCAGCTGGGTATGGTGGCGTGCACCTGTAATCCCAGCTACTAGGGAGGCTGAGGCAGGACAATCACTTGAACCTGGCAGGCAGAGGTTGCAGTGAGCCGAGATCATGCCACTGCTCTCCAGCCTGGTGACAGAGTGAGACTCCATCTCAAAATAAATAAATAAATAAAAATGAAAACATTTTCAAAACACAGAGCACCACCCACCACCCCTCTCATCCCAGTCTAGGAAGCAAATGCACAGAAATAGGTTCTTCTCAATAGAGAAGGACCTGCGGCAATGGGAGAGGGAAATCTGTGCACACAGCTCTTCCTCAACCTCAGGAAATCATTTCCCTGACTATAAAAGCTGCTAATATCATGAACCAAATGCAAGTGCCCACAGAAAGTGAGACATCCTAAGAGCTAATAGCTGATGCAGAGTCCTTAGGGTAGTAATACCAACAAAACCCCAGGCGCCCCAGATGCCCTTGATCCAAGCACTACACCCAGAGCACCAAGTCCAGGGACAGATACTCCGGAAACGCACACCTCATTCATTTCCACTTCGGATGTGCCCCTCCTGGGTGGGTGACACCTGGCCATTACTAGGAACTTTCCAAGGCCTCATCTAATTTTCAGGATTTTAAATGCCAAGCTTTGATAAAAGCAAGGGGGCATTCACTATTTATCTTGATTATAGGGATTCTTACTCTTCTTACATGCTGTTTACCAGTGAGAGAATTTCTCAACCCAGAAACCACATGGTTAAGGAGAGAGTACTATACCCACACTGTTTCCTCACATTATCGGTTGTTCTCCAATTGAATTTCTCAGTAAGCTGAGATCCATTCCTTCCAGTACAAAAACAGGCTTTAAAACCATCTTTAATGGACAGTGTTTCTAACACTACCATGTCCCTTGAAGGCAAAAATGTTCAACATTGTGAACTGCCAGCATTTCTTTTTTCCACAGCAGCAGCTAGATGACTGTCGTGGATATCAGGTTAGTATGAATTTAGGCAGTGTAAATTCACTGTAGGATTAGCCTAAGCAAAATAATTAACAAGGCAGACTTGGTTTTTTTTTTTTTTAAACCAGCAGTTAAAATATAAACATTTAGCCCATGATATATTTCTAATAGCAGAGATAACTAACAGTTGATAATTGCACACAAAATCTGCTGATCAGAACTTAACCAGAGTATGGAAAGTCCTCAATTTGCCAGTTAATTCTATTCCAAAATGTTACTTATAAAATGGTTGTTGAGAGCCAAAAATTCCATTTTCCACAGACATTGTTTTATAAATTATAGTTAAGCTTCAAAGATTGTCTAGAAAGTCTTAAGCCGGAATGCATGTGAATAATATCTTAGTGGAGTCTCACAGATCCATGTGAATGTTCTCCTTAAACCCAGCAGGGATTCATTGTAGGGGAGGAGGGTTGGATGCTACTCTGAGGGCAGAACAATTATCATCTTACTGGTTCTGTTCCTGGCTCTATCACCAAACGTTTCAAGCAGTCCCTGGCACATAGGAGGCACTTAGTATTTGTCAGTGGATAAATGAACAAATCAGAGAATGCAGCAACTGTAAGTCTTGAGAGTCTGACAGGGTGAGGGATCAGAAGGGTCCCATTAAAATTAATTCTGACTGTGAAACTGAAAAAGTCTTCAGCTTACTTTCCTGGGCCCGCCCCAGGACATCTCCACAATGTCAAGTTTTCTGGAGATTCCCCCAGAAATTCCAGCACAAATATGTATACAACCTCTCCCCTTAAAAAAAGAGATAAGCTTTTTTTTTTAGATGGAGTCTCACTCTGTTACCCAGGCTGGAGTGCAGTGGCACAATCTTGGCTAACTGCAACCTCCACCTTCCAGGTTCAACCAATTCTCCACTTCAGCTTCCCGAGTAGCTGGGACTACAGGGGTGCACCAACACATCTGGCCATCTGGCTAATTTTCTTTTTTTTTTTGATTTATAGTAGACAGAGGGTTTCACCATGTTGACCAGGCTGGTCTTGAACCCCTGACCTCAAGCGATCTTCCCCCTTCAACCTCCCAAAGTCTTGGGATTACAGGCATGAGCCACCATGCCTGGGCAGAAAGCATCTTATACACAGAGTTTCCTTAATGTTTTCCCATCAGCAGCACGTGGCCAGGTCATCCCTCCGTCCCCACTGCCACCAGACACTTTTCTCCGTTTACGACTTCAGCACCAGCTTCCAGCTTTCTTCCTACTCCGTTGACCACCGGTCTGGTCTGTGGACACTGGTGGACAGCAGGGCTTGATCCCTGGAACTCTGCTCTTCCACACCTACACTCAGTCTTTGAAGAGCTTAGCCAGTGTCCTGGCTCTAGATACTGTCACCAGCATCCCTGAGCTAGATGATGTAATGGGTTCCTAAGGGGTCTCCCTGCTCCACCTCCTCTCTCCAGCCCCACAGGGTCTATTTATTCCTTACTTGCCTTCTAGAGCTCCTCTCTTAATACAAGGCTGGGTCAGAGGATGCACACATCAAGGCCTCTAGGGTCTTCTCAGCACGCAGGGAGACCACAGCCTTTCAAGGGTCCACATGGTCCTGCCACCCATGGCCCCATTTCTTCTGGATCCTCGCTGCTTCCTACCCTCCCTCTCTCTGCCCCAACTACCCTAGAACTTCCCACTGGAATGTTCTTCCTCAGACCACCCAACACCCCCGACCCCATGCACTCCCTCACACGCCCTCCAGGGCAGTGTTCAAATGCATGTCTCTCCAAAGCTTGCCCTAACCACTCTCTAAAATCCCCTTGCCCTTCCTGGTCTTTGCCCGGCTTCATTCCGCCCCATAACTCCTGTCCAACCTCACCTGTGCTGTAGTCATGTCTTGATTATTTTCTGTTTCTCGCCTCTACAACAGAAGCTTCAGGAGAGCAAGAGTTTGTATCTGCTTGCTTCTCTTCCATCTTTAGTTCCTAGAAGAATCCCTGGGACTTAACCACAGGCAATCAGAAAGTCTCTGCTGAATAAACAAGTGAACGAATAACTGTATTTTATACTATTTCTTAACAGTTCACTATATGGCTAAAATGACCTCCTTGTATTCAGCACAGGACTGGGTGTCCACCGTGGGATGCAGATGGGTGAGGTCAGTCCCCAGTTGACAGGCACGTAGGGCTCCCCGACTCTCACTGCTTAAAAATGGGACTGCAATTTTACATGGACACGTATTTGCAGACAGAAAGGAGTATGCAAATTAAAAGATGTGGGCTTTTTCTTTTGATACAAATCTCTCAAATGTAACAGGAGTAAGGAGGAGCTCACTAAAAAGTGTCTGCATCCGTCTGTTTGGCAAATTAACGGGCAATCTGCTCGGCAAAGACGTCAGCTCAGATTGTGTGTCAAGTAACATTCCAGGGTGAAATTATTGTGATGAAATTATAGGACTGATAAGAGAGAAAACTGCAGAGAAAAATGACTCATCCTAAGCTTTCAGGAGAAGAAAACAACGAGTGAAGCAACAACAAATCCTCAATAGCTGTTTTTCTTGAAGGCACGCATCACACTTCAAGCAAAAACTGTCCGTGTCGCAGGGTACTGCATGTGCCCCTGTTCATGGATTCAGAGGCGATGCCCCTACGTGTGCTCAGGCAGGCTGTCAAACCACTAATCTTACAGGAGAGTGTGGGAAACACACCACGATCATACTCCTTACTCTTCAGTGCTGCTCCTCTACACATCCTGGACCTCCATTACTCCCTAGTCTGTCTGGGCTGCTTCCTATTTTTCTCCTTGTCCAAAATTCCAAAAAAAAAAATAGTCACTCAATTATTACCAAGACCCAAGAATCACTCTACCACACCGATCAAGTGCCAAAGATGTGTTTAGAGCAGAAGTTGGTTCCTTTCAAACTGCTGAACTTCTCTTTCAAAAGAAGATGCAAAGCCATCAGCTATGACCCCCCAGTCCAGGGGTCCCAAATGCGCACCGCAGAGCAACATGAAGAGGGATGCCTCTTTTGGCATTTACTCACTGAATGACTACAGAGCCTCTGCCAGAGGGGATGGGGACAAACGCTGCTTTCAATCGCTACGCAATCACTGGTCCACCCAGCATGCAGGACAGTCTTTGTTTTTCCTTAGAAAGAATATACTTCTTTTTCTTGCCTTTGCAGATTTAGCTAAGTAGTTACTGATAACTTTTCCTCCAGTAGTTATCCCACAGATTTACACTGTTCTGTTTTCAAGGAAATCACTAGAATGATGAATATCCTTATCTGCACAGCACTGTACAAATGTTGGCTAGGACAACTCAAACCTAAAATGTCTGCAGGCACTAAAGCAGCAAATGATTCTCAGGAATGGAACTGTTTTCCTTTTAGAAGCAACCCAAGGATCTTGTCCATGGTTCTCTGCTACATTTCTGGGGACTTCACAATAAAAGTAATATACAGTAATCGACAACAATGTTGAGTTTCAAAGATATCAAATGAGAGATGCCCCAAAAAGAAATATGCTTCAAATCAAGGAGAAAATAATCAAGGCCAAATAAACTAGGTCACCAGATTTATTTCTGAGCTGTGTAAGTTGGACACATTTCTGAGTCACAGAGTATTAATCTAGAAGAGACAATCAAGCTGCCTGCCTCATTTTAAAGAAGGAGCCAGAGCTACGGTGGTGAAGCCCCTCCCCTGTGATTTAAAATGTTCTGGCTAGAAAATGCCAAAGTATAATAATATATTTTCCATATGACAATCTAATAATAAAACAAATAGCAAAATGTTGAACCAGCTTTTTACTATGTTACACAGAGTAACACTCTTAGTAACAATCTATTATCTGGGAGAACACAAATAATTTTGGTCTTTTTCCTTCCAAGTTGTATCACCCATGCTCACCTCCCCTACATCCCAAGGTAAAAAAAGATGAGGCTAGAGCTTCTATTCAGGACTTACAAAAGGCAAACAATG
This sequence comes from Cacajao melanocephalus, assembly GCA_963573385.1. Taxonomy (NCBI): domain Eukaryota; kingdom Metazoa; phylum Chordata; class Mammalia; order Primates; family Pitheciidae; genus Cacajao; species Cacajao melanocephalus. The sequence goes on from CAUYLG010016947.1 coordinate 37,427, forward strand.
AAAATACAGCATAAAAAGGAGAAACCACAAAAAAAATTAAAACATGGTATAAACTGCTGCTGCCATGAGGGGATCATTAAATCAGCAGCACAGAGGCACTGCACGTGAGGCCTCAACTCCTACCTGCAAGGCCAGCAGCCTCGAGCAGGCCTCTGGTCACCCTGAACTTTTTATTCCTTGTCAATGGAAGCACTGAATAAGATGACTTCCAAAGGGCCTTTCAGTTTTAATACAAGAAACCTTGAAGAACGCACAATTTGTCTTGTGAGTAAATATTTGCCAAAACATAAACCCAGTAATAGGTGGCATAAAAAACAAACGCAGGAAGAGATGTGCTCCATAACCCACACACCGCTCCTTAGGCAGAAGATAAAATGTCATGAGTAATTATCGATATTAACTTAAATCCTTGTCCCTGGTCAAAACAATGCATAAAATGGTTCCTAAATGCTTCAGGATTTTAACTACACAGAGAACCATCTGTAAGCCACAGTCCCCTTTTATTATTCAAACACAAGCATTTTCAATAACTAGTCTGGCATAGAAACTACATGGCAACAATTTGCTTTGTAAGCATTTTATCTAGATTGTTAACTAACTCTGAATATACGTCATTAAGGCACTCACCTGACCAAACACAAAAAAGGATCCTATCTAGAATTCACTTCTGTTTTTCCTGGGTGAATGGTGCATACCTACTAGTAATCTTCCACTTGAAGATTACAGCTCAGGTCTAGAGTAGCATAACATTCAGCTCATCTAGTTAACCCCCAACATTATCTAGCTTAGCACCAAATGCCAGGAACTTGTCAGGGTCACATGTGTCACTGACACTCGATCATTTATTAAAGAAACAGCACCATGATGAGCTAGCTAAAGATTGAGGATATTGTAAGAAATGCTTGAAATTTAGAATGAGTACAAAATTTGTAATGGCTAAACGGCTTTGAAATGACAAAGTCTCAGGTTAAAATTCCAATCTGCACTTACTCTCCATATGTTGCCGGCAAATCATTTACCTTCTCAAGCTTCCCTCCTCTATAAAGTCCCCTCCTCTACAAACCAAGGAGGCAATATCTACCTAACACAGATGTTACATTACAGGCTTACAGATAACAGAAGATCCCACTAGAATATAAGTTCTACATGGGCAGGGATTTTCGCTCACTGCTAGGTAGAAAAGTGCCTGGCATCTAATAGATGCTCAAGAAATATTTGATGAATAAATAAATAAATGTAAAATGACTAACTCAGTGGGCACTCGAAATATTATTGAAATTAACTTAGTCATAAAATATTGATAATTAGTTTTGACATTAGCCATAATAAAAACCTTAATTATACAGTTACAATTTTAAACTCATAGCAATAATGCAATTAAAAACTATCAACACACCTCAAAACAATGTTTACAACAAGCAAAAGGGTTATCTTTAGAACAGAAACATGTATTTTTTCAAATGCCAAATCTTTTTTTTTGGCACTGGAGTCTCACTCCGTTGCCCAAGCTAGAGTTCAGTGGCACGATCTCAGCTCACTGAAAACTCTGTCTCCTAGGTTCAGGCAATTCTCCAGCCTCAGCCTCCCGAGTGGCTGGGATTACAGGCGCGTGCCACCATGCTTGGCTAGTGTGTGTGTGTGCACGTGTGTATTTTTAGTAAAGCTGGGGTTTCACCATGTTGGTCAGGCTGGTCTAGAACTCCTGACCTCAACTATCTGCCAGCCTCGGCCTCCCACAGTGCTGGGACTACAGGCATGAACCACCACGCCCAGCCTCCAAATCCATTTTTAAAGTTGCACAATGATTATAATAAAGTCAATGTGTATCTATAGAATAAACTGTGATCTAGACGAAAAATGTTATTTGTCATATAAGCCATCTCAATAGAGTATCTCTTAGAGTCTGTAGAAATTACATCTTCGCCTACTCAGCTTAAAAACATACAAGTGCAAGAATTTGTCTTCATGCCATAAAATTTCATGAGAGCTGAAAGCCTTCAGAGCACACACTTAATCCTTTAGTTTTTGACCAACGTCTACATTTAAGGCACTGAAAAAACATGAGTAACTAAAGTTGCCCTTAGAAGCCATTCTGGTTGAGGGCAAATCTTAAAACAATCAAAAATGATAAAGCAAAGCAACAGATACGAAATAACAGACAAGTTTTCAATTGTACTACAATGCAGCTCACTGCTAGGCAGAAAAGCGCCTGGCATGTAACAGGTGCTCAAGAAATATTTGATGAATAAGTGAATAAACAAAAAATGATGTAACTTTCATTGCTAAAAAATATTTTTTTGCAATATGGCTGCAGTACTAGTTAAAAGTGAGCTGGAATTAAAGATATACATATATGTAGAGATTATATAAAAATCTCTATAATCTACATATATGTAGAGATTACGTCAAAAATATTTTAGCAATGAAAGTCGTATCAAGGACCTAGTATCAAAGACATCACAAGTTTAGCAAACAGGGATACATAAAATGAGTAATTCCCATTAAAATCTCCCATAAGAACAAACGTATGTCCAGTAAGCATCACACAAGGGCCACAAATGCCCTGAAAACAATGATATCCAGATTTCACAGACAAGTAGCACAGCATTAGTGAACACCAAATGATGTTAGACATGGCTACGCAAATCATCCATAATGATTTCTGAATAGAAGCTTTTCAAGAGTGGGCCCCTTCCAATTCTTCTGTTTCCCCAAGTCTTCCTTTCTTTTTTTCCTTCTTCAAACTACTTTAAATTGGCCTTTTGTCAATTGAAACAATAAACCAACACTCCAAATCAGAAACATTATTATAAATCCGACATTAAAAAATTATGTACAATCTTGAAAAATAAAATGTAATTTTTCTTTATTTGAAGTTTTAAAATATACCCAACTTTAAAAATTGTAATATCTATTGGTATCACTTGTTTGTGAGAACTGTCCAAAATCACGTCCTTTTGTTTTAAAAACCTTTTTAAAATAAAATTCCAAGATTAATATATCTCTATATATAAAGCCCTACAAATATTTAAAGGACTATATGATTTCTATGAATATTTGTCTGTATGTGTTTGTATATACATATATGTGTGTGTGTATATATATTTATGTATGTTGGGGGTGCCCTACAAATATTAATTCATTTAATTCTCACAACAAACCTATGAAGTGGGTACTATTATTTTATATATATATATATATACTATTATTATATATATCTATTATATATATATTATTATATATATCTATTATTATATATATATATATGAAGAAATAGAGGCATAGAGATGTTATTTAACTTTCCTCTGGTCATACAGAGTAAACTTCCTCTGGTCATACAGAGTAACTGGCTGACTTTTTTTTTTTTTTTTTTTTTTTTTAATCTGAGATGGAGTTTCACTCTGTCTTCCAGGCTGGAATGCAGTGGTGCGATCTCTACTCACTGCAACCTCTGCCTCCCAGGCTCAAGCAATTCTGCTTCAGCCTTCTGAGTAGCTGGGATTAAAGGCGACCGCCACCATGCCTGGCTAATTTTTTGTATTTTTAGTAGAGATAGGGTTTCACCATGTTGGTCAGGCTGGTCTGGAACTCTTGACCTCAAAGGATCTGCCCGCCTCAGCCTCCCAAAGTGCTGGAATGACAGGCGTGAGCCACTGTGCCCAGTCTGGACTCTTAGCTACTATACTATACAGCTAACAGCTGCTTTCCTACTATAATATAAACAAAAAATACTTCTGGCCATTTCCATTGGTCATCTGCAGGAAATAAGGCCATGCCAGAGATCTCAAGGGTTCCACTTTGCTAAGACATAATTTAATCCCTCTTCTTGGCATCATGCTCTCTGGGCCAAGCAAGAAGGCCACATTCTTTTATCTTAACCACTTAACAAGGTAGGGCCACCTTTCCTCCATCCATGGGGAGGATGTGTGGTGCTGACACGGATCATATGCTGAGAGGGAATGCAGCAGTGTGCTGGCCAGGTCTGGGTCACCTGCCAATCATTTAGCCAGGGAGCAGGTGGCAGCCTGTGTGGACAGCCCCAAGTCTTCCCCAGAAAGCAGTGAGGATCAGTTCTCCAAAGAAAGTGGGGGAGGTGCTGGTCTGAAATGAAAGATGCACACAATAAAAGTCCTCACTGTGACCTCAATTCTCTTGATTGAACTTTATTTCAGTTCTTCATTTCTAATCATTCATGGTAGAAAACCCAGTTTTAACACAGACATGCCATATTTCATTTTATTCAATCTAAAATAACGGGCAAAAGTGAGATAAGTGACGAAAGTCCCCCCGTCCCAATCCATAATGACCTTTCTTACATTTGCTCCAAGCTGGACCCAAGTAGAGCAGGCCCCCGATAGCCCAGCAGCCACCTGCTCTGAGCTGGTCAATGTGGAACCAGACAGCCAAAGCCATCAGGAGTTATCCAAGAGGCATGCCATGGCCCTAGGAAAGCACTCACAGGGGCCAGCACTGGCATTTGGAAACAAATTCTACAATGTATAGTAATGTTAACAATAACACACAGTAACACAATGAGGCCAGCTTTCCTACAATTCCCATTTTATATATGCACTAATATGCACATAAAACATCACATCAATACAATGAGGCTAGTATTACTATGCACATTTGCTAGATGAGGGCACTGACATTAAGTGATACTAAAGAACTTGCCCATGGCTGCAATATTCGTTAAAAGTTACTGAGCTGGGATTATATGTAGAGATTATATAAATGTATAATGATAACACTGCATATCACAAATCTAAAATTTCCACAGTGATTATAAAACATATGATTATTACAAACATATTATAATACATATGCCTAGTTATGTAATATATAAAACATATGAAATAAGGATTAACAAATATCATCTTAGAACTTGGAGACATGAAGAGAATGCAGTCTCCTAAAGTTTCCATTATTAGTGAATATCTAAATTGATATTGGAGATATTCTTCTCCACCATTCAAACAACTTGCTTTATCAGGCAGATGCATAAAAATCATTGCAGGGACCCTCGTACCTCCATCTAAGAAAATGTCTTCTATAGGAGAAACAACCAGTGCAAATTAAGTGCTTATGAAGATGGTAATGATGCTGGAATTTCTACTGAGAAACTTCCCACCTCAATCTCTTTGCAGTATTAGATAAAAGGCCGCTAAGAAATGAGACAGCTGTATCAGGCAATTCCATTTTACAGAAAACCATAAAAACAATTATCTATGTCATTAGAAACTCTTTAAAAAGAGCTTCAACACATCTAATGTGCTGATCCACATCTGAGACAGAATCCTGACTGTCCATGCTGAAGAGTAGTAACAACCAATTGAGTAACGATTGTTATCAGACATCCTAAAATCAGTGAAACCAAATACAGATGGAGCCAAAGAGGCAAAGCACATGTATTTCTCGGTCAAACTTAATTCATGTGGCTCATCATTGATATAGCTCACAAGAAATGATTATGGAGGGTCCAGGTGTCCCGCACCTTCACTTATTAGAAAATATCTAAGTTGACATCTTCTTCACCACTCAATCAACTTCCCTTTATCGACAAGACACATTCAAATATCGAACTGATCTGGGTGCCTCCTCCAAGAACAAGTTTCCACTGGCATGAGAAAGAAGGGACTATAACGGAATACAAATTTAACAATGAAGAGAGACCATTCAATTTCGCCAATACTTACTTTAGTACCTGGAGCTAGATAAAGAAAAATCTCTGCCTCCTAAAACATAGACAGATTGTCCCGAGATCTCTGCCCTCCTAAAATGCAGACAGATTCTCTGATTGGAGAAAAATTCAATTTTCAATTAAAAAAAAAACAGAAATGAGCCAGTAACAACCTTCTTGTGAACGAGAAATGCTTCAAAACTAAGTTATAAATGATGTTGCCAATAGGAAGCCACCAATATCTTTATATTTCAGAATAATTTCCTACAGTAGTCCAAATGAAAAATTATCATTCGTGTTTCTTTAATGAGAATGCACACCTAATCAAACTCTCGCTTATCTAGCTGGTGCTTAACCGAAGAGCTCAGAATTAAAAATCAACCGCACTTTGATTTTCCCAGCACTGAATACAGACAGTGAAAATGAGAGGAGTACAAATTATTTTCTAAATTACAAGACAATGGAACATTCATCGGTTTAAAAAAAAAAACAACCATTTACCTTAGACTATGCTAAAATTGGAAGGGAACAAAGGGGCGGGCCAGATGGTACATCAGAGAAAATATTAACAACGTGGAAGTGTTAATTCTTAAGTGGAAGAAATTGTCCTAAAAAACATAAGGAATCCCAAGCTCAAGTTAATTGAAAATGACCAAAACACAACCATCACCCCGAGCAGCATGGCTAAACTCACTGCTAGGTGGGATAAGGTCTTGGCCCAGCACACATTGACTCTCCTGTATTCCAAGAAGCTCCTGCAGGCAGTACAGGCAAGCTCTTCTCATCAGGGAGTCTCACATTTTGAAGTTATATTTACAATTTAAAGTTAAATCACTTTTAACAAAATCATATCTAGTAAATGAAATGTTAGAGACTGAGCTGGGATTTTCTCTCATAAACTCATGGGATTGTTTCACATTATAATTTAAATGACTCTTTCATTTGAAGAATTACTGAGCACCTAACCAAGTGCCAAGCAGTGTTCTAAAAGCTGGGTCTATGGCAGTGAGCAAAATGGATAAAACTCCTGTTGCTATGAAGCTGATATTCTGGCTGAGGGAGAAATATAAAATGTGTAGTGATATGAAGAAAAGTAAGCAGGGAAGGGGAGCAGGTTATGTAGGATGTTGTGGGGGCCAGGAGACGTTAAGTATGAGGCTATCCTAAGTGCAAAGGATGAAGAAAGGCATGGGAACCAGCTGTGAATATGCAGAGGAAGAAAGTTCCAGGCTGAGGGCTCAGCAAGTCCAGTGCCTCTGTGGGAGAAGGGAAAAGCATGACCCAGTTCAAGGTTCAGTGAGGAAGCCACGAACTTTGCATAAAGCGTCCATTCTTCAACTAACAAGAAACACACAGTAGAATACTACAGATATCAACACAGATCTCTCAATCTGTTAGACAACAAACAAGCTACAGAAGGATATGCACAGTATACTATTTTAAAAATTTAAACATTAAAAACAATACCGCAAATAATTTAGTAATGCTAGAAATAGTGACGTGGAAAGGAAGAGAGACATGTATGGTTATCAGAAACACAAATCCAGAAGAGTGGTCACTTCTAAGAGGGAGAGACGTGTGCACACGTAGAGAATGCAGGAGATTTAGCAATTTGGGATTGTTCTTATTGCATTTTATTTGAGACAGGGTCTTGCTCTGTCACCCAAGCTTGGAGTACAGTGGCACAATCATAGCTCACTGCAGCCTTGACTTCCCAGGCTCAATCAATCCTCCCACCTCAGCCTCCCAAGTAGCTGGAACTACAGGTGCACACCACCATGCCTGGCTAATTTTTTTTTTTTTTTTGTGGAGATAGGGTCTCATTATTTTGCTCAAGCTGGTCTCCAACTCCTAAGCTCAAGTGATCCTCCTACCTTCGCCTCCCAAAGTGGTGGGATTACAGACCTTGGGCCACTGAGCCCAGCTGGGATCACATTTTGTGCATGCTGTATATACAGGTCATATTTTCAATCAACTTTTTTGTGTATCAGAAATACTTTACAATATTTTTGTAAAAGAATTTTAAACCCAATCCCTGCATCCGCTAGCTTCTTTTCTTTGTATGCTGTTTTGAGACAGTCTCACTCTGTCACCCAGGCTGAAGCGCAGTGGTGCAATCTCAGCTTACTGCAGCGTCAACCTCCCAAGTTCAAGTGATTCTTGTGCCTCAGCCTTGAAAGTAGCTGGGATTACAGGTACCCACCACCATGTATGGCTAATTTTTGTATTTTTAGTAGCGACGGAGTTTCACTGTGTTGGCCAGGCTGGCCTCGAACTCCTGACTTCAAGTGATCTGCCCACCTCTGCCTCCCGAAGTGCTGGGATTACAGGCATGAGCCACTGCACCCAGCCCATCTTCTAGTTTCTTAATTAACCATCCTTGGGTTAAAATGACACTTACTGCTTATCTCTGAGTAATGGTCAAGACAGCCGCAACATTTTTGCTCAGCTGTGATCAAGAATATTCTACCACTGGCAGAATCATTTCCATGATCATGGGAAGACAGGGGGCATATTAAGGGAATTAAACAGCTGTCATCGCTGCCCTGGCACTGCTCTGAAACTACACATTAGAGCCTTTTATGATCTACAGAAAAAGGGTACATAAAATACTGCAAATCTATGTTTAGTGGTTTAAGCTGAGCTGCCTGTCACAATTTTAAATACAGCCCCTTAGCCACATAGGAGGTAAACATTTCCAACAATGTCACCTTTGCCTCTCAATATACTTCTTTAAAAAATAAAACACGGTGGATAAAAATTACATCAAATATATATATATATATATATATATCTTACCTCACCTACAGTGGCAAAGACATCTGTGCTTTGGTTTCTTCCTGAGAACCAGGTTCCCCTGCTGTGTGCACTGCCTTCCTCTCAAGCCCTAGCCCACAGCAGCCTGGCTGCCACCCTCGGAACACAGGGGGTTGAGGATGAAAGGCAAGCCAAGGTGAAAGAACTGGTGCACAAGCTTGGAAAACTGGTACTGCTCCTCCAAGCTCCTCTTGGCGAACACACCAACATCAGGATGGCTAAGGGCAAAGGGAGTGTTGCAGACCTCGCGTCATTTGAATGTTCAAGAACCCCTGTGAACACTTCTTTCTGAATCACATTTCCCCAGCTTCGCGTATCTTTTCCTCTTCTACTTTTCCCCCTTGCAGATTCTCTTCACTCTGCCCTCTCCCTAGTGACCTCAGCTTCTGTTTAATTATCTTCCTACCTGGAAGATTCTAAGTCTCGATCTTTGAGCTATACCTCTCTGGCTTGCAGGCTGATGCATGAAGGGTACTAGACATGGGTTCAGAAATGTCCCACAGGAACTTCAGGACAAACTCCTGACCTGCACACACCATCAGCAACCCCACCATCATCAAATATATATCTCTCACGGAACAGCAAGTGGGGCCATTCCCCTCTCCATCACCTCCCATATCCAACATGTCACCAAGTCTCAAAATTCTACCTCCTAAACATTTTTCGAAGTTTCATTTTTCTCCAACTCTTCTAGCACTTCCTTAGCTCAGATCATCCTCAATTCTTCCCTGGATAATAATATTAGTACCATTTATTGAGTACTTATGTACAGAGTACTTATATTTAGGGTTGCTGTACAGATTGAGATATTGTGATATTAACCGTGATTTTTATTTTATAGGAAAAAAAGTGAAGTCTCTAAAGTTTAAATATGTGTCCTCTAAGCATAAAGCTAGACTGCTGTGCTGCCAGAAACTGTTAAGGAGTTCCCTGGGTCATTCATGTATTCCTTCAAAAAACACTCATTTTTACCATAACATTATCCTTGAAAAAAGTAAACTCTCTAGATTAACACAAAAGCCTTATGAAAAGCACATCTGACCATGTCTTCCAACAAGGTAACATCCCTCACTGGCTCTGCCTCACCCTCAAGATGACATGGTTCACAGGGCCCTAAACTCTTGACCCCAGCTGCCCCTAAGGCCCATCTCTCCCATCACCCTCAGAGCCCACCTTACTGGTCAGCCACATGAATGTCTCTCTCTTTCCTCCTGGCCTCTGTACCTGCTGGTCAGTCTCCTCTAACACCCTCCTATCCAGCCGACTCCAGACTCTATCCAGCTCTCCCTATTCTCTACTGCATGGCTCCTGGACATCCTTCAAGTCTCAGGTTGGACACCACTCCCTCTCCTTCCACAGCCACACCCCCACAGCTGGTAGGTGAGCTTCCTTTGTGTGCCTTTCATGCCCCAATTCCCCTATCACAGCACTTGGGAGGCAGCAATTAATTATCTCTGTGCTCAGGGTGACAGGAAGCCCCGTGAGAGTGGGCGGTGACATTCATTTTGCTCGGTGCCTGGGTAGTGCTGCAAATACATATGTACTCGGGATATACTCCATTGTTAGGCAGATAGATGAAGGCACAGGGTGCAGAGCAGAGCATCAAGGAAATCAGACATTCCTTCCCCTGAAAGCTTTCCAACTCTACTCCCTGACAACATATTCCTTCTAAAGTTAATAAAAGTTGTTACCAAATCACACAAAATGGTATAAAGCACACCAAAATTCAAGAATAATTCTCTATAATGAAACTGCCCAAAAATCCCTATGTCTCTGGGATGTTAGTAACTCTAAATACAAATTACGTAAAGCGTGCAACTCTCAAGGCCAGCATCAGGCCTCTAGACTCTCTGATGGCATCACCTCACAGAAGCCTGGGTGCACCATTCCAGCTAGCACCTTCAGGATCACAAAGCTATTCTCCTCAAATGGCTAAATGAGGACTGGATTCCACATACACTGAAGATCAGTCAAAATCATGGGATTGTGAATAACAGAGCAGCCCACATCCCTGGAGAAGAGGCATAGAATCTGTGAATAGAATATGACATTTGTTACCATTCTATTGCTGAGGACAAAAGAATGGTTGGAAACTCAAGAGATAGATCTAAGGAAGCTTAATTTTTTCCATCTCTGGGAGCCTAGTGACCCCCCCACACCTACTGAACTATCTCAGACCCTGGATGTTTTGACTCTGGAGAGTCTAGTTCAGGTCCAGGCTGTTGCATCCGCTGTCCCTCGAGGCATGCCAGGAAGCACATGAGAGAATGGTAGGCACCTGAGAACTCAGGTTAGGCTTTGCTGAGTAAGCTCAGCCCTCTATGAAAAGATGACATTAAAATTTGAATTTAAAAAAAAATCAAGAAATATATAGTGAAAGTTTGCTTGTTTTAGTTTGTTAGAAATATTGACATACGACACTGAAATATACACAATCATCACCAGAGATTTTAATTTTTTTTAATATCCTGTCTTACCGCAAGCCTCCTGATGTGTATACTAGAAGAGAGCCGTGAAGTGTAGACAGCAAGTGGCAGGAGGCAGAGGGGCTGGAAGACAAGGCTATACATTAACACCGTCACTAAGGTAATGATCCTTTACCAGCATAGCACAGAACCAAAAGAAAATATTTATTTACCATTAAAAATAATGATGTGGGTATAGATTTGTGTGCATGAAAAAGCTTCCCCCAGACATACTGTTACATTAAAAAAAAAAAAGTTTGGCGGGGTGCAGTGGCCCACACCTGTAATCCTAGCATTTTGGGAGGCCAAGACAGGCAGATCACTTGAGGTCAGGAGTTCGAGACCAGCCTGGTCAACATGGTGAAACCCCATTTCTACTAAAAATTCAAAAAAATTAGTTGGGTGGGGTGGTGGGTGCCTATAACCCCAGCTACTTGGGAGGCTGAGGTAAGAGAATCACTTGAACCTGGGAGGCTCATTTGAACCCTAGAGGTGGAAGTTGCAGTAAGCTGATATTTCTCCACTACACTCCAGCCTGGGCAACAGAGTAATACTCTGTCTCGAAAAAAAAAAAAATACTGTTATGTAGAAGTATTTAAGATAGAAGACTATCCGTGTAAAATATGTAACCTATGTATGAGTCTGTATATGTGCAAAATTATGCTACTGCTATATATGAAGCAGTTATGATATACCAGATACTGTGTTCAGTATCTGCATGTATTACACATCATTTAATCCTCATATATCCTTGAGATATAAGCATTATCCCCATTTTATAAATGAGCAAATAGGCTCTAGGAAGTTAAAAGAACCATGCCACATAGTTCTTAAATAGCAGGACCAGGAGCCCAACCCAGGTCTTTCCTATTCTACTCTGATAGATGATACATTCAGAAAAGTAGATAATGAGAGTTCTTCTTTTGGTTTTTCAGTATTGTTAGAATATATTTTAAAGTGAGAACGTATTATCTTTGATGTCTCAAATAACTGAGATATGTTCATTGAAAAGATAAATAAGGAAAATTTTTCCGTATTTCGTATATCTCATTTTCCACCTTAAACAGTCCAAAAGTAGTACTTAATCTTCAGTTAAAGACGCCCACAAAAATATGGAATGAATTGCCAAAATATCAATCATTGAAAGAAAAAAATTATATTCAATATCTGCAAAATTTTGGCTAAGTCCATTAACTAAAGACCATCTGGTCTCCAGATTCCTATTCTTCCAACTCATCCTACGTTTATCACCAGAAAAATACCCTTCTTCCCTACTCTTCTCTACTCAACCACTTTCAATGACTCCCCTCTACCTAGCAAAGTCCAAAATATCCCTTAGTCTCATATCCAAAAACCCACGATCAGGCCTCACACTACCTCCTTAGACTCATCTCTCATTACGTACCAGCACACAGGCTATATTCCAGCTAAACGCAGGCCTCTTGACTTCTGGAATGTCTATCTGGAATGTCTTCTCAATGACTAACTGAGATTCTCTATCAAAATCCAGTCATCTTCACAAGGCCGAAATGGAAAAGTCAAAATGGAAAATGAAGAATTTTCAATAGATTTTTCTTATAAAAGGATGCACATATCTATATTTGGCTAATCTATTTCATTTATATTTTCTTTATGTATTGAAAAACAAATCAATTTGAATTCTTGAAGACAAAAATGAAAATTCCAGTTTCTAAAAATGTATGAGTCATAGCTTAATGGACAGAGTGCTATATAACATAATCTCTTATAGCAGTGTCATGAATCTTGGGAAATAAGGTTACCTTCCCAAGATGCACATATCCTTTTATAGGAAACAATAATACACAGAAAAACAATCACTGATACACAGAATGGACAGTGTAAAATAAGCACTACATATTATAAAGTATATTTCAAAAAAATTGCATAGCCAAATGATAAACCATATTTCCTAAGATTCATGACACTCATTATAAGAGATAACATTATGTTATATAGCACTCTGCCCATTAAGCCAAGACTCATATATTTTTAGAAACTGGAATTTTCATTTTCTTCTTCAAGAACTCAAATTGATTTAGTTTTTCAATGCATAAAGAAAATATAAACAAAATAGACTGGCCAAAGTATTCCTAAAAATTCTTAAATATTCAGAATCCAACTCTTCCAACAACTAAGAGTTACTATTGTCTATGCTTTTCCACACAATATCATCTCAGGTCACCAAAAGCACTGGAAATGCATCACGTCTTACGAGTGCTCCAGGCTGGGTGCGGTGGCCTACGCCTGTAATCCCAGCACTTTGGAAGGCCAAGGCAGGCAGATCACGAGGTCAGGAGTTTGAGACCAGCCTGACCAACATGATGAAACCCCATCTCTACTGAAAATACAAAAAAAATTAGCCAGGTGTGGTGGTGCATGCCTGTAATCCCAGCTACTCAGGAAGTTGAAGCAGGAGAATCGCTTGAACCCAGGAGGTGGAGGTTGCAGTGAGCCAAGATCATGCTACTGCACTCCAGCCTGGGTGATATAGCCAGCCTCTGTATAAAAAAAAAAAAAAAAAAAAAAAAAAAGTGCTCCATTACTATCTACAGGATTTTCTCTAGTCCACTAACATCCAATCCCCAATTTTTGATGCACATTCACAATCAATGAATTAAGTTGCCAGCTTTTTCTCTGCCACATGGCTGAGAGTCATGTAAGATATATCCCAATTTCAGATGTTAAATGTGAAAAAATAATTTTCTTTTAGAAATAATGAAATTTGGGGCTAAAATCAAATTCACAGAAACTTGCTATTTGAAAATGTAAACACAAAGATGTACAAAAATGACCAAAGAGAGAGCTAAAACAGAAAATAGTTTTCCTCCTTTTAGTTCAATGCTAGGATCAATATCATCTCCCAGCCCTAATCCTTTCCAGCTTTTGTCACCCTCCGATTTGATCCCTCCCCTCTTCAGAGTACTCCCTCCACACTGATGTCCTCCATGACACCAATTAGAGCTGGCAGGAAAGGAAGCTGACTCCCTGCAGTTCTCCCCTCAAAGAAACTATTCTTCTTTTCTCTTGGTACCTGCAGAATTCTCTTCCCTCATATGGCAAAACCTCTAGGACCTACCCAATTTGAGCTGTAGACAGAGGTAACAACCTTGTTATGAAGAGCACCATGCCATTAAAAATAATGACTATACACACGAGTCCGGTAATTCTCATTTTTAAATAAAGCAGCAGTGCTTTTTAAGCCTTCTCCAAGGTTTTTTTTTTTGGGGGGGTAGTAAAGCATAAGTCATAAATGGCCTCATTTTTTATACAATTCCATAAGTATTTATTGAATGCTTTAAGTGTCTAGACCTCTACTTGGTTTGGGAAACAAACTTCAAGAGAAATAACTTCCTATCCTCATCAAGCACCCACCCAACATAACTGAAGAGAAAAATATACACTCAAGACATGTTAAATATTGCATTTGTTTTCTAGGTCTAATATAGACCTTTCTGCTTTCTCTCTCTCTCTCTCTCTCTCTCTCTCTCTCTCAGTTTTTGTTTTGTAAAGCAGGGCTATAAGAACAACGTATCAAAATGTCAGCAATCTAAAAATTAAGTTGTCAGCTTTTTCTCTATACTGCAAATTAGAAAAGAATTAGGGGTTTGGTGCTAATAGAAGCTTACAATTCCAAAGTATGCAATTTAACCAATCATCACAAAGACTAAAAATGCAATACCAAGACATTTCAACCAAGTGATCTACAGTTCTGGCACCTAATTTCAACTTCTCCACATGTGCCATTCTTCCCAATTTGTTTCTTCTTTATGCTTTGAAACTGTGCTCTGGAATAGCTACACAGTTAAGAAAGGCCTGTCCAGAACTCCTATATATATAATACACTCACATGAAAAATGTCAGTCATCTTAGCAAGGAGGTATGGAAAAGACAAGGAACACCTGCAGCCATTCTGTGGTTCTTCATTTTTTATGCTGATATTACTATAAATTCAGAAAGGAAAACATGAAATGTTCTTTATAGTTTCTGAATTTGTCTTATTTATTCAACACTATTTTGAGTGAAACATATCTCCGATCATCTCTGCACCAGAATTCTAAATTAGGATTAAAATGCTAAATTATAAAATAATTAGTAAATAAAACAAAAATGTAAATGGAAATCAATTACTCCAAATCACTGCAGATAGCTTCTACACTTATGAAATACCTTTTTCCATTTGTTCCAATTGCTAAGTGCAATTTCATCACTTAAAAATAAATGAGACTATGGCCTACTCAGTAAGTAAATTGCATCTTTACAGAGATCACATAATTTTTTAAAAAGACGTTACTAATAATCTAAATCAAGAATTTAGAAAGAATGCTCTTTTAGTACAAAAAAACAGTAAGAAATATGTTGACTCAATGCACAAATAAAAAAACAGACTCATTTTTCTTTTTCTTTAATTTTGTAAATGGCCCTTCTAAAAAAATTACGGTATTTTGCTCTACCTAAGGAATATTCAATGCTTTCTACTATTTCACAAAAAACAAACAAACAACAACAAAAAAAACAAACTCTCCTACCTTACTCTTGGAGACACATTCTCCCATGCAATCTTACATTCATTTATATCTTCCAATTATCCAAACAATACCTCTCAATGCAGTTTGACTTGAGAAAGGAGAGTCTCATTCATTGATCAGGCAAAGTTTTAAAGCCAGCGAGATGCTTCAGATGGTCTGGTTTTGCCTGCCCCACCCTTGTTTCCTTTGAGCCATAGTGATGTCACAACACCAGGCAGGACAATGACTTCACTGCTCCAGTCCTTGCTTCAGAGCACAGAATTCCTCACAGCCAAGGCAAATCAAATAACAGCAGAACCCTCCGGGAGCTGACTGTCTGATGAATTCCCAACAAATCAGCAGCTAGCTAGCCTTTTGAAAGAAATAGATGCAGCAATTGCACCATTAAGTATCTCTCTAAATGAACTGGTGCTAAAGATAAATTTGATTCATAGGTTTCAATGGTGAGTCTATATTCCATGGAAAACTGATGATGGGGTACTTAGAGGAGACTATGAGAATTAGACAGCCAGGGTAGATTACTAAAGAAGCCCCTCTCACCAGTCACAGTGGTTCACAACTGTAATCCCAGAACTTTGGGTGGCCGAGGCAGGCGGATCACCTGAGGTTGGCAGTTTGAGACCAGCCTGTCCAACATGGTGAAACCCCGTCTCTATTAAAAATACAAAAAAATTAGCCAAGCGTGGTGGCGGTCGCCTGTAATCCCAGCTACTTGGGAGGCTGAGGCAAGAAAATCACTTGAACCTGGGAGTTGGAGGTTATAGTGAGCTGAGATCACACCATTACACTTCAGCCTGGGTGACAGAGAGGGACTCCATCTCAAAAAAAAAAAAAAAAAAAGAACTCTCTCTTTACCTAGTCAAATTCTCACAGAAAGGAAACATTTATTTTTCAGGCTACTCTTGGGATTTCTATATTACTGGAGAGAACATGAATTCTAATTTGTGAATTTTAGGGAAAGCACTAACTTAAAAGATGAATGCACATCATACAACATGGAAGAAAATACTTTCATAGCAAGTTCCTGCCCACTTAATCCAATATACTATAGTAAGTCGAGAAAAGAGTCTCAAGATGATAACAGCATCACATCTCCCTGTACATGGATAGTTGCCTCTCTTCTACCTAGGTGGCCCCCTAACGCATTTGACCAAATAGTTTTTAAAAAAAAATTATAAATAAAATTGCATCCAATCAAGTTTTAAAAAATCCTGCTCTTGTATTTCAACACAAAGCCAAAGTCCAAGCACTGTACAAGAATTGATAAAAAATTGCTTTTAACCTAAGTCACATTTATGCAGAAGAAATGTGCTAAAAAATAAATGTAAGTATTTCACTGAGACACTGACATTTGACCTATAGCAACTGAATCCTTCACCTAAAAGAGGCTTACAAATTCAAGTGGCTACTCTTCTTGTTACAGATGAATTATTCACAAAACATGTTCTGTTTTAAAAAACTTATTTTGGCTAAAGTGTATTCACTAAATAAACTTTATGCGGTAAGTTATGCATCTGATATTTTGCTTTTCTAAACTACCAGAAGATCAAAATGCAAATCAGACAGTATTAAGCATTCAGCCAGCTACCAATGCCTCACGAATTACCAAACTGAAGTCACACTTCTCCAATTTAGAATTTATTCCCTCTCACATTAATTTTGTTACTCTAAAGTTTTTAAAGTTTGATACCAAAATTAACATGCATTTTTTAAACACCCTCTCTGAGCCAAGACAGAAATCACCTCTCAGTCCCCAGAGTTCACTGGAGCTTAATGGGCTGTTCTCTTTTCTTAATAGGGCTTTTCTGCTTAATTTGTTCTAATTGAGACTACGTCCACGGCTCACAGACGTAAGTGGAATTTTATCATTTTTGTTTCCTTGTGACGTTAAAAATCAGGGTAAATTTAAAAAATAATGCTTTTAGCACTTGGTTTGACGCTTTCTGTACTGTAGAAAATGCTACCAAGAGAAACTCCAGCACACCTGGCTGCCTCAGAGAGCGTAAAATTCCCACTCCCCACCACCCTCCAAAAAAAGGACAGGCAGGATATCTGCAAAAGCAATTTCGCAGGACTAATGTAAAAAAGCTGAAACAACTTAAACACGCAATAGAAGCACTGCATTAGCAGGACTGCCTGGCCCTCTCAGGACCTCCCAGACCAACCTCCACAAGTAATTAATACCACATGTTTCCCTTAACATTCTATTTGTTCTGTTCTGCAACAATCTCTACCAACTTTAACCCTGGGCTGCAACTAAAGGAAAACCCTAGGAAACTTCAGATCCGTAATATAAAAAGAAAATTGAAGAACACTCTCATTGCAAGGGACCATAGTTACAATTTACTAGGTAACCACACCCACCGCATTGCAGAAGCCACGAACTTGGCGGGTGTGTGGCGGGGAAGGGGAAGAAGTCGGGCGAGACTACAGGGGAAACCCGAAAAACCAAGCCCCTGCGGCAGCAGCCAGGAAATACCCGCCAGGAACTGGCTGAGACCCCCAACTCCAGCGCTCCGAAGTCCCAGCCTCCCCACCCCCACCGCCGCAGAGCCGCCTTCGCAGACACCTCCCTTGACGAATCGCAGCCCCGCAGGCGCCAGGTGAGTCGCGCCGCCCCGAGTCCCCCGGCCATAGCAGGCCGACCCGTGGCGCCCCCGGCCCGCCCGCGCTCCCGCGCCCGGGTGCCAGCGGCGAGGGGGCCCTGCAGGTGCCCAAGCCCAGGGCAACCCCGCTCGGACGCTCCCTCCTCCTCCCCCACCGACCCGGCCGTGCCCCAGTTCGGGGAACGAGGCAAGTTACATAAAAGCGGCCGGCCCCGCTGCCCAGCGGGGATGCTTTGTGCGGAGCGCACCTTACCGGCCCCGAGCCGCGCCCGCCCGCGCCTGCACCCGGGACGAGTCCGCAGCCGCCGTGCGCTGGGCGCAGGGCCCCTCCCGCGGCCCGCCAGCCTCCACCCGCCCGGGCGGCGCCGCAGTGTCGCCCCCCCCCCGCCCCCGCACCTCTCCGCGGGAGGGGCTGGCCCGCGCTCGCCCCCCGCCCAAGGGGCAACTTAAAACATGGCGCCCCGGGCGGGGGATTTGCGCAAATTGACAGAGAAAGGACACGGGGACCGAGTCGCGCCCTCGGCCAAGGATACCAGGGAGGCCCCCAGGCCGGAGGCCGGAGCTCACGCTCCACTCGCCGGCCCAGCCGCTGCTGCACCGTGGCGGACGGAGCGGGCGCTGGGCGCGGCGCACAGGCTCGGCCCGGCTGGGGTCCCGGCGAGCGGGAGGGCGGGTAGGGACCCCGGCCAAGCCAGGCGCGGGGCTCGGGATTCGGGAGACCGCGCGGCGCCGGAGCCACGCGACAGCCGCACAGCCCCGCGCGCCTCGCTCCAGGCCTCGGGCTCTTCCTCCGCACCTCGTAAAGCCGAGAGCCCCTCACAGTCCCCCACTCCGGGAGACGGAAAAGTTACCTGAAATCGGCGGGGAGCCCCGGCGCGCGGACCAGGCTTGGGTGCGCGTCCTCGGCGGCCGTGCGCAGGAGACTCGGGCGTGGGGAGGAAGCCGCAGCCCAGGGCTGCTCGCCGCGGCTCCCCCCGCCCCCTGTTGCAGGAGACACCGAGGCTCCTCGGAGCTGCGGCGGGGGCCCACGCCCAGAGACCGTGCGAGGAAAGCCAACCTCGTCCTGCCTGCCCTCCCAGCCGCGGGGGAGGGGGGCACCGCAGTACTTCAGGACAGTTATATGGGCACAGCCTCCTCCTTCCTGGCGCAGGGTCAGGCTCCGCGGACGACGCCAGGAGACAGCTGCCAATGCCTATAGCTTTAGCCCTTGATGCCCACTTAGATGATGGCCTGGCCTCTCCAGCCCCCTGTCCGCTCCCAGACACCCCCTGTGAGAAAGGAGGGAGGGGGGTGTTCCTGACCTTCAGGTGAGTTATTTATTGGCTAGGGACTGCAGTATTTTTTTTTTCTTCTTTTTGGAAAGAAAAAACATCAAGTTGATGATGTCTTGAAGTAATGTTAATAGAGAAGATCTGAATTAATGGTTGATAAGAGAAGTCCTCATCTTTCAGCAGCTCGGCTACTCGGTCCTCCCCACTGTCTATAAAGCTTTCCAGTGAAATGGAGAGGAGGGGGCTCACTGATTTGTAAGTGAAAGAAGTAATTCCTGGTCCTGGTGGTCTCACAATATCTGAAGATCTAACCAAGTAACCAAAACATTTAAGAAATATTTTTATGGGTACAAAAAAATAGAATAAGTTATAGTATTTGATAGCACAACAGGGTGACTATAGTCAGAATAATTTAATTGTACATTTGAAAATAACAAAGTATAGTTGGATTATTTGTAACACAAAGGATAAATGCTTGAAGGATGGATTCCCTGTTTTTCATGTGATTATTGTGCATTGCATGCCTGTATCAAAACATCTCATGTACCCCATAAATATGTACCCACAAAAATTACAAAACATTATATTTTAATTTTTAAAATAAATTTTATGTGTATTTAAGGCATACAACATAAGATACGTATATAGTAAAATGGTTATTAGAATGGAACAAATTAGCTTATCTATCATCTCACGTGGTTACGCATTTCCCCCAACACCCCTCTACTTGTGGCAAGGGTAGCTATAATACATTCATTTAGCAAAATCCTGAATATAAGACACTATTCTTAGATATAGTCCTCATGTTGTACATTAGATACTTATCATGTTGTACATTAATTTTTTTTTTAATAGAGCCTTCTTCAGATCATCCAGTCACCCCTCCAGGAGCTTAGGGACTCATTAAAAGAGGGAAAAAAATGGATTCACAAAAATATTGCATTTACTACTGGGTGCCAAAGACAGGATACAGAACACGTACCTCTGGCAGAGATTAGTGGGCCTGATCTGTCAGTGAGGGTTGGGGAGGTGGAGAGTTGGTGCAGGTTTCTAGAACAGAGAAAACTTCAGTATGAAAGGGGGATGGCATTTGATTTCCTTGGCTGGAGTGGAAGGGTGTTTTCAGCTTGAAGGGGGAGAAGGTTGGAAAATTAAAGTTATTATGATGCTATGGAGTTTATGGGACTATATTCTGTAAATGTGCAGCTTTGGGAACTTTTGAGCAAGAAAGTGTGACTTAAGTCATGTTTTAGGAAAAGTAATCTTACGATTCTGCAAAGACTAGAACAGATGGTCAAATACCAGGTTGCTGATTGGAGGAGACTATGGCATTATAACAGTTACCAGAGGTAATGAGGGCCTGAACTGTCTTTCGGGTGACACTTCCGATAGTGGATGTTTGGGAATTAACTGCATTTCCTGTCAGGAAGTGTTGCATACGAGTATTAGAGATATATATGCACGTATCACATAGGCACCTGTATGACTGTGTGTGTAGCATATAAGGTCTATGAATGAAGAATTCATTTTCCTTTTTTGCATGTACACTAAAGCACTCCATTGAAAGTGGACTTGAATAAATTGTATTGTTTACAATAAATACTCATTTGGCATTATCATTCAAGACACAGATGGCTCCATATTTTCATTCATTTTATTGCAGTTTTGCTTTTTTTTAATTGAAAGCAAACTTTTTCCTATGACTCATGAATCTTAATCTTTGTGATGATGAAAATCAGCAATAGTGTTTGAATGGCAATTTTCTTGGGAGAAAAATGTTAGACAACAAAGTATTTTTTTAATTAGAAATACCTATCTAATTATGGTAATATGCCATGAACTGGAGTAAAAACCATACTGCTGCATAGTTTGATAGGAAATCTGGAAGCAATTACTTTGGAATCCTCTAGATTTGACCAAAGCTCTCCTCTATTATCCAGCCCCCTCCACCCCCCACCCCCGCACAGACAGGGAGAAAAAGAAATGCCAGCTTCATGAGTGGTGCATAGCTCCCTCAGCAACTTGCCTGAATCTTGGTAATAGCACTCTCTTCATTCTTTCCTGTGAATCTCATGCAGGAGCCTCTCTTAGTTCTCTCTGTCTCCCCACAGTGCCTCACTGGGCACACTGCAAGCCAAGCACTTAACATTTTTGCTAAATGAATGAATGGACATTGAATAATGAACTAAGCTGTCACTTTTCTTCAGGGATTCAGCTTCCTCATGTATAAAATTAAGGACTGATTCTACAATTCTATATGGTTCAATAATATTAGGGTTTCATGAAACTAAAAGATGTATCACCTCTTACTACTTACTGAATAAAAGCAATAATGAAAACCCTACTATTTAACTCTCATCAGGAAATAATGAGCTTTTCTACATAGAAAGGAGAAGGCACATAACAAAGTAGAAGGCAAGGTGAAGATACAATTACAGTTGAATTTGCTTGTTTTCTTAGAATACTAACTTCTCTCTTTTTCCCTCTCACTATCAAAATGAAGTCACCTATAGCCCCAGAGAATTCTTTATTCCTGTCAATGTAACCCCCTTCATGCTGCTGTTTCAATAAGTTAAGAAAAGTAGTTCTTGGGCCCAGTAAATACATTTTACACAGCCCTAGAATTAGTGCCAATTTGGCATGAGAACTCAGTTCTTCAGATGTTTAATTTACTATGTCCACACAGTGCTAAAAGGAGTGTTATGCAAATACTGAAATAATCCATGGAAAGTGAAACATTCCATGACACTAGCTTAGGTCTTAGGATGCCCATTCTGGTCTCCACCACCATAACTTGGGCTTCCTCTGTACTACTTTTATTTATGGGCTTCCTGAAATTACTGTATATAAGATACATCACTGAAGGCCAACAGCTATCAAGAATTCTAGCCATGGTGCAGAGAAAAGGGTGCAGCTTACTTCAGGTAAGATGTGTGTAAATTCATCCCAAGCTGAAGAGATGGGATCCCCCATGAACCTCTATTCTACCACAAATGTCAATCAAGTACTGACTCCTTGAGTGAATGAGTAACTGGTATTCTGCTACCTGAACAGCAATGATAACTCCAGCATGACAGCCAAGAGAAGGACAGAATTTGCATTTGTATTGACAGCCATATTGTCAGCCTTATGGACAAGACTCCGGAAAGAAATAATAGAGAATCAGTCTGGTTAAACTCATCTGAACTTTGCTCTCATACATTAAAATTGAAAGAATATTGATGCTTGACCAGACCCTACACATGCCACTCTAATAGGCATGCACACTCATTTGGCCTCATTCATTCAACCCTGATCTGCTGCCTTAGTAAAATGTTAACAACACTGGCAATAACTAGTGGAAGCTTATTTTATGCTCAGAATAATGTCAGGCACCTGAATTGCATATCAAGTTCTTGAAATCAGGATATAAAGTCTTCAGCTACAGCGTTACTGGGGACCATAAGTAAGAGAAATACAGGGATGAATGCATAATTCAAAAGCAACAAGCTTATTCTTCTGACATAAAAATTCATTGAAGAGTTTCTAGGTTCTAAGAATAGCTTTAAGTTTACAGCTCATTAAGGCTTCCAGATGCTCTCTTCATATCAAGTTTGTATACACCATTTCAGGGGTCTGTCTACATGCAAGGCACAGATGCAAAATGAAATAAAGTATTGATAAGTATAAATGTAGCACAAAGTGTACAAAAACATGGGGAGGGAGCAAGTTTAGTCATGCTAACACCATTTAAAATCATTCCTATTCATCAGAATTCCATATTTGCCTTCTTTCTTTTTGTATTCTCGTATAAAGAATAGCCTTAAAGGTGGACCACTACATAGTATGTAAGTTTTATTGTACTAAAACATATCCTTATTGATTTTGTTTTACTTTCTCCATTTCTAGTAAGTTTTAGAAATAAGTCTCAGCACTTTTAAATGGAGTAATTTTAACAAGAAAATTGTAAGGGTCATTCTAGTGATCAATTCTTTGTTAAATGTAAATGCTCAATAATTCTATTCTTCTCAAGTGAAAATAAAAAATCCATCAAGAATGTTTTCTATTTAAGGATTTTATATATTATAAATATTGAATGGTAAAATATGAATGCTAAAATATAAATAATGGAAGTTGTTAATCTGTAATATTAAATTCAATGCTCAAACAGATGATCACTATTGAATTATATGCCAAGACACTTAACATTTTAATCACTTTTCCCCAAAAGACAAAATAAACGCCAGCAAGCCTCTCCATCCCCTGTAAAGCTGTAAGTAATCCTAATCAGCTCTTATGTTTCACCCCAGAAGCTATCAACAAAAATTAACTGAGGAGGAAAACAGTAGACAGTAAGACACATTCAGAAGTCGGGCTTATTAACTTGTTAATACTATCTCCTCTTTAGGCAAATATGTGACAATTAACTTTATAAACTAATAAACATACAGCAATAACTAAGGAAAAAACATTAGCTTTGTTTCTTAATTTGATTCCTGTTTTCCAGCATGTTTTTTCCCCCTTTCCATCTGTCTCACTGGCTTGCAGGTTTCAACGGTGAGGGTACAACCCGAAAATGTCACTCCACTGTAGTCCACAGCTTCCAGAATACTCTGGGAATCATTGAGAACATCATCTAGAATATCTTAGTCCCTTAAAATAAATTTGTTTAATAGGTCAAAGCCATTTGAAAGAAAGCCTTGGCTACTGACACTCTCCTATGCAAGATGTTTATTAGGGATTTGTCTGATATCCAGGGCTGACTCATTTGTAAAGGATACAAATTTGAGGATACCAGAATTTCTCAAACTAGGTTGCTTGTGAACAGTTTTCTTAGTTTTACGTTTCCATGTCAATAAAAATCTTAAAAAGAATAAAACTACTAGATACATACCATTGATATGAGAATCATTCAAAGTGCTTGTTAATAATGCAAATTTTGGGGTCCAGCCTTAACTAGGAGAATCAGAAGCTCTGGGTTGGGGTCCGGGGGGCAGGCATTTTTAACAAGTTCCCCGGGTGATTATAAATCACACTAAATCTTGAGAACCATTGATCTAGGCAACTGGTCCATACCAGCAATCCCACAGGTGACAAAGTATGTTCAGACAGATGTTTCATAGAAGTTGGAACAGCAAGGGGGTGGAAGAACAGCCTCACTCAGACATACATGAGAGCTGAACTGAAGATAACCTACACTACACGCTTCCCAGTTTGCAAGAGTTTTTGCTTGGATCCTGTGATTGCATGCATCAGTCTGTAGCAGCAGTTCATTAGCAGTAAGTAGAGTAATAAATAACAATGAAAGATTGTTCTGTTCCCAGTTCCAGCAATAATTGGATTAGATGCCTATTATTGAAGATTGCAGTAACACTGCAACTCTGACCTTAATTTCCAAGTTTTTACAAAGCTGCCAAGGGAATTTCTCATTAAAATGGGAAATTGAGGACTAATTGCCAGCAGTTTTAGTTAAGTGTGAGATCTGACTATCTTAAACCCCACAAATAGAGAATTTCAATACATTTTGATATACCATACTTAGGCAAACAGGCATTCCCTGTCCTGCTTAGTAAAACTTAGTGAACTAAATTAAATAAGGAAATTGACCAGAGGCTCCATCCTTCTGCTCTGAAGCACAACATGAGGAATTTTGTTTCAGAAAAACAGTATCATTAATCCTTTTAAATTAGTATGTTGTTAATTTTATTGTACAGGCCTTGCATTTCTCATATCAATTTATAAGATTATTTTGGTTTTATACTTGATGAGCCCGACAAACTTAAATCTAGTTTTACATCTATATATGTTTAGAAATATTTTCTTTCATTAAAGGATGAGATTTCAGCTCAAGAAAAGAGGTCCATCATTCTAATACAGACCAGGCTGTTTTATGAGCAGTGAGTTTCCAGTTACAGTGTTTAAGGAGATACCAAATGGCATCTGTCAGTAAAGCTAGATAGGGCTTCTTCCATCAGGAGGGCACTGGGGCAAGATCAGCTATAAAGTCTTGTTCAACCGGGAGATGAAATTGTGTTCCAAACTTTTGCCACTCAGGAACCAGGATTTGCCTACCCAGTTTGAGGTAGCAACGCAAGCACTGACTTCATGAAGGAACACTCATGTACGTATGTACATGGTCTTTGAATCCCCAACAACTTCTCAATTATAGGTTGAGATTAATTTGTCATTGGTTCTGTGCTTTTTCTCTATAAATCTCATGACAGTTTCCACCACCTCTTCCCCTCCCACATCTTCTCAGATCCATCAACTCTAATCTGCTTAGATTTACACGAGTCCCCAACCTCTCTAATCAAACCTTTCTTTACCTCTGAGCCAAGCTTTGCTGATTCAACACAAGTAGCTGCGCATGGTTTCCCATTCAGAATATTTATACCTTGTTTTTGGAGTCAAGGTATAAATATTCTGAACGGGAAACCATGAAGCGCATTTTGGAATTTTTCCTGGGTGTGTCAATGCCTATTCCCAAATTATCCCACTGTTTAACAAAATCAAACAGGCGTGCAGTGAGCACATGCCATCCTCCTCAATGTCATTATAGCTTGATGAACAGAGCACCAAGTAATATCTGAAAATCGTTGTATAACCTTCAGCAAATTTCTGCTTATCTTGATATGATATCAATATCTACTGAAATATTCCCTCCATTTCTGTTTTACTAGCACAAACAGGTGGTTCTCAACTCTGGCTGCACATTAGCAGAATCACGTGGAGGGATTTTTTTAAACACATCACTGAAGGCTGGGCCCGATGGCTCACGCCTGTAATTCCAGCTCTTTGGGAGGCCAAGACAGGTGGACCGCTTGAGCCTAAGAGTGTGAGACCAGCTTGGGCAACATATTGAGAACCCAACAAAAAAATTAAAAATTAGCCTGGCATAGTGGAGTCTGCCTGTGGTCCCAGGTACTCAGGAGGCTAAGGTAGGAGGATCACTTGAGCCTGAGAGGTTGAGACTGCAGTGAGTTGTGATAGTGCCACTGCACTCCAGCCTAGGCAACAGAGCAAGACCCTGTCTCAACAACAACAAAAATGTAAGCCACTGAAGTGAATTATCACACCTGGGTGATAGGTACCTGTGGACTTATACAATTCTCTCTTCTCTCTACTTTGTGTACATTTGACAGGTTTCATAATTAAAAGTTTAAATTTAAAAAATTTTAAATATTGGTGCTTGAGCTATATCCCAAATCAATTAGATAAGAAGCTCTGGAGAGTGGGACCCAGGCAACAGTATCTTTCAGCATTCCCCAAGTGATTTTTAGGAGTAAGTGGAGTTGAGAAACAGATAAAAGAAGACTAAAACACATAATTAAATTGAATGTTAAGAATTCCTCAAAAGAGAGAGACTATAAAAATAAATATTGATAACAAGCACTTATTTATATCTTTAAAAAATTACCTGAAGATAGAAGCCACTGCCTGACACGTGCATGTGCCCATTCTCTGCGAAGTGAGTCGATTTTGAACAGGCTGGGTTTGCTTGGCAGTGCCTGCCATCAGATTTGTTGATTCTCACACTCTAGGGGAAACCTATTACTGTAGCTGGCTACCCAATTCATAGTAATGTGTCAATAGAATGCTGGCATATTTCACAACAGGCTTAAAGAACTCATCACGCGTTAAATATCATGACTAGAATTTCAACAACTCTTCAAACACCCAAAAGAAAAAAATATCATTTGTGGTTTTATTCCAAGTTTCCTTGTGATGTGGAGAACTTACGCACGAGCACTTGTGGTTGTCTCAGGTGATGAATAATAGAAGGTTCCAGCAGGTACTTTGTGATGAAACAGACAAAAATATTTGAAAAACTAGAGGAGCCAGTAGGAAATTGTCTAAGTGAATATAACCTGACGTATTATGAATTGGATCTAGTGATTTTCCCCAGGTGTTTTCAGGCATTGGGATACTGCTACATCATGGTAGCTGACCCAGGGAATCTCTGTTGTCACTAAGAGCTAAAATTTGCTGAGAATAACTTTCACCATCACCAGAACCCTGCAAGGTGGAATCCATTATTACCCTTACTTTCAAAACAGGTCAATGAGGCAGAAGCTGCTTCAACAAGGTGCTCAAGGTTACACAGGTGTGACTATCAGAGCCACGATGCACGCTCAGGTGGCCTGACTTCTGAGCTAGTCCTATAAAGTCTCTAACTAGACAGTCAAATAAATACATACCCACAGATATTCAGTTAAATCATAGGAAATTGCCAATATTCAACTGTTTTGACTTTCAGAGCAGTAAATTTAGAGTAAATTATATACCGCAATGAGAACATATCGCACTGGCTACAAAGAAGAGAAAGAGAATTAAGGAGAGACTATTTCTACTACTATGGACACATTAAAGAACAGAAAAAGTTTTCTAAAAAGTCACCAATTTAGAAAGAATATGCAAGTTGCTTATAGTCTACGAAGCTACTAAAAGAACTTAAGGCAAGTGCTAATAAACCTATAATTATTATTGTTAACTTTTATTTACCCCTGCTATGTGCCACACAGTGTTTTAAGGGGTTTGTGTGCACATTATCTCTTTGTTCTTCATAGTTCCATGAAGTAGGAACTATAATTATCCATATTTTACAAGTGATTTAAAAAACTGAGGCAACTGAGAGATTGAGTAGCTTGTCTCAGGCCTCATATTTGGTGAGCAGTTGAATCAGACAATTTTCATTTGGAGTCCATGCTCTTAACCATGATGCTAAACTGCCCCTATACAATTACATAGGTTCCCTTGGAATTTCCTCTACAGAAAAGGGGATATTAATTTCAAAAAGCTGTGCCCCAGATGGGATCCTTGTATAAACATGTATCCATTTGACCAAGAAGAGCATTCTACAAGTTAAGAGTTTGATAAAAAGGCCAAAGGTGGATAGTCTCATCCACCAATAGATCCTGCCGCCTCTACCTTCAGGACATACCCAGAACCAGCCACTTCTCACTGCACCTGCCTCTGGCACCCTGGTGCCAACCATCACTATCTCCTGTCTGGGTTCCTGCAACACTTCAGCACATTTGTCTCTGCTGCTACCCTGAGACCTCTATAGTCACTCTCCAAACAGAAGATACTGTCAGCTTGGTAAAACATAAACCAGGTCACATCACTCTTGTTCAAAGCCTCCATGGGCCATGTTATCTGCCCTCACCCCATCCAGCCCCACCATTCTGGGCATATCTGCTAGCCACACTCCATCTCACTCCAGGTGCTCTGTCCCTGCAGTTCCTCACCCAGGCCAAGTGCACTCTTACTGTCAGCTTTGCAATCAGCTCTTCTCTAGGAAATACTAATGCCCTCACCTACTTCAAGTCTTTGCTCCCTTCACCTTTCAGAGAGGCCTGCCCTGTACACGTTAAATATACACAGTAAAAACAAAACTGTGACAGGGCTACCCAGCACCTACCCCCTTATATCACTCTCCTTTTTTTCCATGACCTAACATGTCATATTATTTCCTTATTTATTATGTTTTTAGTCTGTCTTCTGCCATTCCAGACACAAGTCCCACAAAAGCAGGGGTCCAGCCACCTAGAACAGTGCTGGCAGGGAGAAGGCATTCAATATATGTGTGTTGAATGAAAGAATTTTAAAAAGCACAGAGATTATGAATATGGGACTCTTTGGGGAGGATTATTAGAGGGATACAAGTATAAAATTGAAGAGTTAGCTTTTCCAGGATTGGGATTAGACACAGGAAAGAAATTTGGAAGAAAGAATGTAAATCTAAGGGAATGGTGGATATATGATAAAAATGTGACACAGTAATACGCAGCATATCTTGGTTCCCTCCAACTATGGAACTGATGTAGGCAGAACCTCCAAATCACCCTAAGAAAAACCCTATTCCTCACTCCTGAGCCAACCCTGGTGATACCAGTAGAGTTCCTCTTCCACCACACACCCAGCGATGAGAGGGAAGAATGGCAAAGCCACCCCTCCCCAAATGCTACTTGGCCACTGTTAACATCAGGGAAATTTAATGAGCATTTATATTCTGTGGACAAAAGAAAATGTGACAGGATCGAAGCAGGGCCCTCTTTGCTTATGTGCACAAACAATGGCATGACCACTGCAGTGAAAAATGTCAGATCTTCTGAAGCAGAAGTGTCTAGACTAATATTATTTTTCATATCAATGGTTGCCATGGTGATATTTATAAAGATATAGCCACCATCAAGCAGTGAATACTTTTAAGGGGCTGTTGGAGGCGAAGACGTCGCAATCCACCCTTCATCCTCAAAAATCACTCTCATCTCACTTGCTCCCATGACATGGCTCACTTCCTTTGATTGCGCTTGGCATGCCCACTAAAGATGAGTTTTAGATTCTGTCATTTCAGGACTGAAGCCTGTGCTGTGTCTTTCCATTCGGTCTGCATTAAGGTTTATTCAGTGATTCACAGTGCCCTTTCAAACATCGCCAGGTCATTCCTTCTTCTGTCTCCTTATTCCCAGCCGCTTCCCCCACCAGGGCACCCAAGTCCCAGGGCCTCTCATCCCCTAGTCACCCTCTGGAGGGGGCATTCATGTGTGTTGACCATTGCCAACTTTATGTGATCTCCGTACTTGGAGAAAACATCAGGAGATAGTGAGTTGGTAGAGGTATATCTCAGCCGCTCCCCCTGCCCTGCCCCGCTAGACTGTAAGCTCTGTGAGGACAGTGGGTCTCTTTTACTCATATTTGTATTTTTCAGAATAAGTAGCATGGCATGTTGGCCCTAAAGGAGCTGAAAAACATCCTAGGACAAGGTAGTAGAGAGCTTAGTGACTGAAACCACGAATCCCCAGTCATGCAAATTAGAAACCCAGGCCTCTCCTGGACACCATACTCTCCCTAACCCCCTTGTCAGATCGATCTCCAAGTCCTTTGTACTTCACCTTAAATAATCTCTGGACTCTGTCCACATCTCCTCCACCCCAACCCAACATCCCATCCTGAAATACTTTCTTCTCAGGTTTCTAATCCAGCTTCCCGGGACATGAGTGAGCATTCAGAAGACAGACAAAGGTGATGCTGTCACCCCTGCCTAGAACTTTCCAGTCCCATTGTTCTCAGGTGAGAACAACACTCTCAAATGCAGCCTCAGTGCTGAATATGCTCCCTTCCTCCCCTCCCGTCCACTCAGCCATCTTTCCATTCCTCTTTTATAGCTTAACTAGGTCACACATCCTCAGCAAGGGCTCTGGTAGCACCAGTCCCTCTGCTTCCAGCATGTCAGCTATGCGTTTGTGTGTGTGACGATTCCGTGAACCACTGTCTCCCTTCACTAGATGCAAGTCCCAATAGGGAATTTGGGTTGCTTCCACTCACCACTGTGTCCCCAACCTGCACACCGCCTGGCATGTAAGAGACACTCAGTGAATATTTATAACAAACAAATGTTGATGGACTGTCATTATTGGAATCAGGCAGTACATAATGGTTAGGTTTCAGCCTGCACAGTTGGTGGCTAGGGACTCACCACTTCTGCTGGATACAAAGGAAAAAAGCAAACAAAAAGACAAAAAAATCAATAAGGCTTTTCGGATGTCGGACATTTAAGTGAAGCGTGCAATGGACGCTCAAATATTTATCAATATCCTTTGCAAACATGGATTGAGCAGCTACTCTGGGTAGGGGACAAGCCAGAGCTGCTGACGGCACATTATCTTCCGGGAACCAAAACCTTAATTTTCCCTACTGGTGCTGCGGGAGTAGGAACGCTTGGGGTTGAAATGCTGCCACATGAGGCAGGAGAATGACTCAACTATTCTTCAATTCAGAGGATCAGCCTCTAAACTTTGATACTGATTCACATTTGCTCCCTGGATGCCAGTGATTAATCTCATTAGGAAAGTTAGAGGGCAGAAAAATAAGTGGCATTTGTACAGCAATTCATGATGGACTGAGAGAAACGCTGAAAGACAATGAGTTTCTTTGTCTGCCCATGGATCAGTGTGGGGGACACAGCAGGAAACATAGAGTCCACAAACCTGCCCTCTGCCCCACTCCTCCCTCCCAGCTCCCTGACCTTGGCTTGGGTTACATTGCCTCATCTCCTCTTATCTGCTCTCTCATTTATAAACGGTGTGACTAAGGATCATCGAGAGGATTAAATGAAATAATTCATGAAAAAAGCACTCAGTAAGCTCTCAATGCCATATAATCATGTGTCACAGTGATAACGGGGACTCACAATAATACCACACGGCCACTCTCTCTCTGCTAGCGCAGCTGGGGGGCCTCTGGGGTCTCCCTCCTTCCTCTCACCTCTGTAGACACATAGCTGCAAAAGCTGAGCAGGAAGACGGTTGGAGAACCAACCCATTTGACAAAGTAAAGGAGGTGGCTCTTGACTGTCGGGAGGTGTGCTGAGCTCATAAATCCATTTCCCAGAAGACCTGGGATGAAGCAGCAAGAAACTCTGATTAGCGGGTCTGCTGGGTCTGCAGACTTGATAATGTTGCCTGATAGGGGTAAGTGCAGGAAATGGCATCTGCTCTGAGGTTAATAGGCCTCAGATATTTAAATAAGCATGTAAAAATAGATGTCAACATGTGGGCTTTTCCTAACATGCCTTTTTTTAGTCTTGTAACACACACAATTCAAAAAAGTTTAAAAATTGCTCAAAACACTTGTTTTTTTTTGTTTCTTTGTTTTGTTTGTTTTGTTTTGTTGAGACAGGGTCTTACTCTCTTGCCCAGACTGGAGTGCAGTGGTGGGATCTTAGCACACCCCTACCCTCTGCCTCCCAGGCTCAAGTGATTCTCCCGCCTCAGCCTCCCAAGTAGCTAGGATTACAGGCGCCACTACCACCTGGCTAATTTTTGTATTTTTAGTAGAGATGGGGTTTTGCCATGTTGGCCAGGCTGGTCTCAAACTCCTGACCTCAAATGATCCACCCACCTCGGCCTCCGAAAGTGCTGGGATTCCAGGCATCAGCCCTGTGCCCGGGCACTCAAAACTTGCTAAAGCATTTACTTGAGAAGTTCTCTCAAGAACACATGCCTCATTATTTGGAATCACTTTAAAAAATTGCAAATACTCATGATGTTGGAGATGGACTGGTTTTTGGAAGGAGCCAAAATGATTTAGCACTGGGCTAATGAATAAGGGAATCAGTGGGGTCAGATCCACTGAGCACCAAAATAAAACAAGACTCTGAGCTGTAACTATAAACAAACTCAACTAAATTCTTTAGAATAGTTTCATGTACTAGTTTGGAGGGACTTCAAAAAGTAGTTCCAACAAGATTTTGAACAATGGAACCATCTTCACTCACAATAGCAACTGATTTATTGAGCACTTAGTATGTGCCAGGCACTTTGCAAGCATTTGACATACATTCTGTCATGTACGTTTCAGAAAACCTGCCAGTCTCTTATACCCATCTTACAGAAGAGAACGTAAGTGACTTTTCTGAGGTCACAGCCAGGTAAATGGTAGAACTGCACTTATCTACATGGATTTTTACTTGCAAGAAAACAACAGGCCTTTGAAGGAATGCACTCGATATATTTGTTTAATGGTTGAGCTTCTTTTCTTCAATGCAGAAACAACACTGTGACAGATGTGAGGACTTACTGGAGTTTGGGCCCAAACCACTACAGGGATTTGCAAGTGTATACCGATTCCTGGAGGAATGACTACGAGACCCTTTTTAATGGGAAGCAGAAATGAGCCTAATAAACACTTGGAAATGGGTGATAGATAAGGACATTGGTATCTAGACACCATTATGCCTTTGTGGAGAGTGTATGTCTATAGTATCCAGAATGATAATATATTTATTTAGCTATGTGGAAGCTGCATGGCCTGGGTGTTAGGAGGTGAGCCTGGGCAGTCAGAGTTGAGTTTAAACTTGGCTCTGAACATTGCTGGCTGCGAATTAAGTTATTTAACCTTCAAGGTCTCAGTGTCTTCACTGCAAAATGAAAATGACCACATTACTCGTTTCATGGGGTTATTTCAGCATCAAATACATTAAGCTCTTCCAATTGTGCCTAACACATAGTAAGCACATACCAGTTAGCTACTATCATTAATACTTAAGTAAAAATACCTTAATTTTCCTAAGAGTCATTATGTAGAAGAGGGCATAACAGGACAACCATTCATATTCTACAAGTGTACTTAGTCATTAACAGCAGTGTTGTAATTCAATTAGACTACATCAAGTATGAGTTTTTTTAACATTATGAGTATTTTCCTTGCCAACATTACACAGCGTCTGGAATTAATTAAGTGATTGTTACTAAAGTGAAGTGTCCAGGACCGTTTCTGTATCAGCTCTCAAAAAAGAATAATTTGGCACGCGCTCCTTACTGAAGATGAATAAACATTTTTTTCCTGCAGAGGACATTTTGATCTTCAAAATATTTGGCTACAGTTTTACTTTTATAAAGTTAGACAGTTACTCCAAAGTTGCAGACCAAGAAAACAGATGATAGAGGTTTTGACAATGAAATGTTATTTTATCATTAACTCTTGACTTATTAAAAGTTCTATTTACGAATAAATGGAGAAGGGAAGTTTCTCAGATTTCTTAAATTGGAACACAGACCTTTTGCAAAGAGAGAAAGACAGAGGGAGTGTCTGCCTTAACTGTAAGAAGTCCTTACTTCTCCACCCGCCTTGCAAGGACAGAGAAATCTTACACTGGAGCTGTGAACACCCAGGTAACTCAACAACCACTTGAGATAGGATGCTAAAGGCAGAGCTTCATAGCAGCAATACAAAAAATGGCAATTTACTGTAATTGAAACACTGTAGTTTGTCCATACTTTAAGCATATCATGGATTAATTAGGCTCTTGTCCAATCACCTGGGACACCAAGAAGTGAAACGATCTTTCTAAAGGAAAATATCTTTTTAGTTCCAAATAATCATTCCACAAATGAACTTATAGATGTTTTTTATAAGCTCATAATTATTTGATGTAATTTGAAACCCTCTTGCAGTACCTATCAATCATGCATTTACTTGGTTACCTCCCTAGAAAAAAAATCTACAAAGACTAAACAAAATTATGGATGGTTTAATTACGATCTCAGATTCTTTGTACATAATCCAAATAAAATCTTTTTCATCTACCACATAATCGACAGTCTTCCTAGTAAGACCAGAAAAAAAATTGGTATACTATACCCATACTATGACCTTAGTTACTATATTTAAAATTTCTGCCTTTATGTACTCTGTAGAATGAGCATGTTATTTAGCCTTCCTTCACATGATTCTTCTTTTCATTATATTTTGATCTTTGGCTCAGTTACTATGACACTATCCAGATGTGAAAATATATCTCTATTGACTTTACACAACACAACCTTTCCCAGTATGATTTCCTTTTCCAACAAGTCCTCTCAAAATTTGTTTGCTGGATTAGATTTTTCTTCAACTATGACTTACAAAAATGCTAAAAGTAATCTAAGGTGTTTGTATAAAAGGATGATATAAAAATGGAAATAGAAATGGAAATAGCACAAGAGCTGATTAAAGCTAAACCTAAAATTAGATGGGTTCCCTTGATTAATGGCATAGCAACAGCCTGATGAGTGATGGGTGAAGAACAGCCATAATTGACACTAATCTAGATTCAGTAACTTTAAAAGTGAAGAACTCTCATCTCTACCATAAAATTTATTTTTAAGAACAAGCTTCCTCAGAGATACATATAGAAAGTCTAAAGGATTTTGGCAGTACAATCAACTTGGTAAGAGCAACTTTTTAATTTTAACTTTTTCAAACTTAATTCACTCTGCAGGAAGAGACAACTGGCTATGAACTAAGTCAAAGCCTCAGGTAAAGTACAAGTTCATCTAGATAGGGGAATTAAGCATGCAGATCCTAAAATTCCTAGAGAACACCGCAGGATGCCTGCTGCACCATTCACCACACCATTCCAAAAATCGACATTTGTTCAGGTACATTGATCAGGAAGGGGAACATTTGCACATTTATTGAAAGGAAATTAAATGGCAAGTATTGTTATGTGACTGGAATGTTACATTCCATACTTTACATGGTGATTTCCAAGGCTTTATATTGGGGGCTGGGGAGAAGAATGAAGGACTTAGTATCTTCTGTGGTTTTCTTAAGGTCACATAAGACAAATCCTTTATGAGAAGCACCAAGCTTTTAAAAGACTAGTGATCGACTGCATGACACGTCCAATGAGAAATTTTAATTTTCTCATATGATACATAGTTGTAATTAATTTCTAAAATATGCTTCATTTCTCAGCCTGGAGCATCCTTTTGGTGCCAGAAAGTAAGGAACCACTTTTAAAAGGGTACAGGAGGATACAGAAAGGACACAGGAGCCAGCCTGAAAGAGCTCTTGATGGCCACGGCTGAACAATTTAAACAAAAATATAAAATGAAGGTAGTATTGGATTATAACACAAAGAGTCCAGTAAGTACCCATGAGTCCATACTCCTAAAAATACATGATTGAACAAATAAGCAAAAGGAGGAACAGAAACAACTCTTCCTTATAGACTAATTCCAATTAATAGCTGTAGTATAATTGAAGAAAATAGAAGAATCACCATTAGAATACTACAGTAATAATTGCTACAGAGAAGATCCACTGATGAATGCTAACATTAGTGGTTATAAATTTAAGCTGCATAGTTTCAAAGTATCTCCCCCTAAATATTTATTATCGCAAGGGGAAACATGTTAACAGTACAGTAGAGAAAGCTAGCAGAAGCCACCTTGACCAAGTGATCAAAGTTAAGATTGTCAGTAACAAGACATATAGACATCATGTGCCCCATTTGACAGAGGGCATGTTGCCACTATAGATTCTTTCCAAAGATGCATAACCTCAATCTAACCATGGGGAAACATGAGACAAATCCAAATTGAGGGACATTCTACAGAATGATGAGTTACTCTTCAAAAGTGTCAAAGTCATGAAAGACGGGAAAACTGAAGACCCGCCAGGGACAGGAGACCAAGGAGATCCTAGTGAGTCAACTAGTACGCAAAGTAGGATCCCAGATTGGATCCTGGAACCAAACAAGGACATCAGTGGAAAAACTGTGAGATCTAAACGAAATCTGCATTTAGTTAATAGTGTGGTACCAACTTAGTTTTGACCATTGTACTGTATATTTATAAGATGCTAACATTAGGGATAGCTGAATATGGTATATACAGGAACTCTCCTTGCTGAGTTTATAACTCTTCTGTATGTCTAAAACGATTTCAAAATAAAAAATTTAAAAGTTTAAAAAAAAGATTAAAAAACATAACTTGCTTTGTTGCTCTGTATCCACACTGAGTGGTAACTTGAAGGATGATCAGGAGTTAAATAATGAAAGTAGGGATCATAAGTAGCTTAGAAAAGAGAAGCATTAGTCATACGACTTGGTTCTATTTCTTCCTCAACCAATTGTGAGCTGTGTGACCTAGAGCAAGTTAAAGTTACTTTTCTTTAAGTTTTTCAATGTTTAAAAAGGAGATGGGTCAGGGTACCAACCTTGTAGAGCTAGAAATGAAGGTTAAATAAATTCAGCTCTCTAAAGAATGTAATAGTGCCTAGCTTATCATCAGAACCCAATCAATGTTAACCATGGTGTTAGCGATAATATGGAAGTATTGACAATGATGAAGTGAACATGAACAGCCTGTACATGATAGCCACTAGCTCAGACCCTCTCTCTCCACGAAGCCCCTGAGCACATCTAATCCCCCCACACTGCTGCAGGTCCAATCAGAGCCCTCCAATACTTTCCCTGTGTCCCCTTCGCATCCAGCCTTCTTTAGATGTTTATCGAGCACTTAGTGTGTGACTTAGTACTGTACCGTATGAGGTAGCAGGGGCACAGAGATGAAATAAAAGTGTGGGTCCTAGACGTGTTCCTTGTCTAGTAGGACAATTGCCATGTGAACTAATCCTTTCTTTTAATGCAGGGAATGCTTTGCTGGAAATAAGCCCAGGTAGTATGAGAGCACCTAACCTAGCCTGAGCTGAGTCTTACCAGATGAATGGGCAGAGGATGAGGGGAAGGGAATTCAGACAGAAGAAACAATTGGATTAGAAAAGCCACAGGATCCTTGAATTAGGCATGAGTATGGGGAATCTGTAAGAAGAGAGGATGGGAACATTTTGAAGAGAGGCAGGTAAGGGCCAAGTGATTGACAATTATGCATATTGAGGTAAGTCCTTGAGTTTTATCTTGTGGGCAACGGATTGCAGTCAGGGGAGCAACACAGTCCTATTTGTATTGCGGAGCGACCACTCTCACAGCATTTGGGAGAAAAGACTGGAGAAATGTAAGACTCGTTAGTGGCAGGAAGACCAAGTAGGAGGTTTTGCTGTTCTTTAAGCAAGAAATAATAATATTGATGTTAACAAAGAAGGTATTATCATCACTATAGGAATAAATTATTCTTAGGGCAATAATAATAGAGGTGGAAAAAAGCAAGATGGATTGAGAAATATGCCAGAGAAAAAAACTGACAGAACTCAGTGTCCCATTACTTGACACGTAGTCTCCACTCAATGCACTAGGGTTGACTGCACTGTCAGACTAGGAAAGGAGAGGTCTGCCCTGAATCCCGCTTTCCAGCTTAGGTAACTGCTCGTAATGGCACCTAACTGGTAGTGGTGCCATTTTTTGATAAAGGAGAAGGGGTTGGGGAGAAATACGTTGTTGGAAAGACTGAAAAAGTGCAAGATAAATGATAAATCCTGTTGTGTACAGCTTAAGGCTGAGTTGCCCATGAGGCATCTAGTTCGTATTTCTAACAATCCATAAAATATTTGCTTGCAGCTCAGGAGAGATTGAGACTAGGGAGAAGTTAAGACTCGTCCCAAAGCAGTATGGAGAAAAATAACAACTTGGGTCTAAGATGAAGCCCTGGGAAACACCAACAGGTAAAGGCTAAACAAACGCTGTTTGAGGAAGACCAAGAAGGAACTGTCTGAGAGAGAGACAGCAGATCTAAGTCATCTACAAAAATAAGGGCTCAGAAGGGTCCACTAGATTTAGAATGGAGTCACACGTGGCCTCGCCAGGACAATTTCAATTGAGTTTTGGGGATAAATATTAATAATTCTGTGGATCAAGGAGTGAATGAGAGTTTTAAAGAAATGGAGACATTTAAATATAAATAAGTGTGGATACTACTACTGCTTATAATAATTGCTATGTTTTACTGATGTCTTACAGGTAAAGATAGAGCTTTGTATGTTTTGCAGGTATTATTTCATTTAATTTCCTCAATAACTCTATAATGCAGCTACTATTATCTCTGCCATGCTAGAAATGAGGAACTAAGAAAGGGAAGGAGAGAGATAGGATGCTAGCAAGAAATTAATTAAGGAAAAGGGGTTTTTGTGTTTGCTTTTGTTTCTGAAGGATAAGACATACTTGAGTATAATCATAACTAAAGGAAAAGAATCACAGAGAAGGAAAGGTTGGGATTATGGAGCTGATGGCGGGTCACAGGGCAGAGTTCTGGAGGAAAGGGGTTAAAGGCACAGGTGGAGGTAATGCCCTTGAACTGAGGGCTTCTCCTTCTCACAAATGAGAAGGAAGGTGAGCTCAGTTATCAATACACACCTACAAAATGGGTCAGGAAGTTGAGATAGGCCAACTGTATCACCTCAGCTTTTCATCTCAGTTCCCAAGGAAATCAAAATTCTCACTTCCTTCCCCAACTCCCCCCATTCCTACTGGACTCCCTGCCACCAACAGGACCCCAATTCCCTACAGCTACCCACAGGCTCGACAAAGGCTTGTGTATTAAGTGAGCTTGGGGAGATACTGGACAAGGCAAGGTGGCACACAGATACCAGAACTCCATCTAATTCGGCTTTTTAAATAGCATCTGTAGGGCAACTAAATTCATAATGAGAACTTTTCCCTTAAAACAAACAACCACATAGCAAAGTATTTATTATTTATAATATGAAATTCAGACTGGAACACACATGCCCCTGGGAGCACATAGCTTCTCTCAAAAGTATATGCGGCAATTGTCTAGTTTTAAGAGACTCAAGGTTTTTGGGCCAGGCACAGTGGCTCACGCCTGTAATTCCAGCGCTTTCGGAGGCAGAGGCAGCCAGATCACTTGAGGCCAGGAGTTCGAGACCAGCCTGGCATTGAAACCCCATCTCTACTAAAAACATATATATATAAAATAGCTGGTTGTGGTGATGTGTACCTGTAATCCCAGATACTTGTGAGGCTGAGGCAGGAGAATTGCTTGAACCTGGGAGGTGGAGGTTGCAGTGAGCTGAAATCAAGCCACTGCACTCCAGCCTGGTGACAGAGTGAGACTCTGTCTCAAAAAAAAAAAAAGGAGACTTTTTTTGTGTGTAGATTTTTTGTTCTTTTGTTTTTGGAGACAGAGTCCCACTCTGTCGCCCAGGCTGGAGTGCAATGGCACAGTCTCGGCTTATTGCAACCTCCACCTCCATACAGCTTTGGGATGAGTCGTTCAAGTGATTCTCCTGCCTCAGCCTCCGCATAGCTGGGATTACAGGCACGCGCTACCACTCCCGGTTAATTTTTGTATTTTTAGTAGAGACCAGGTTTTGCCATGTCGGCCAGGGTGGCCTCGAGCTCCTGATGTCAAGTGATCTGCCGGCCTTGGCCTCCCAGTGCTGGGATTACAGGCATGAGCCACTGCACCCAGCAGAGACTCAGTTTTTACACCCTCAGCTTCCGGATCCTCACACGGCTCTGCTGGAGAAAGTGGCTGCTATCCTCAGGCATGCTTTTCTCACAAGCCTCTTCCTTCCACTCCACAATACAACGGCAAACTGGCCCCATCCCAGAGGCAGACAGTGCACTGTCCCAGGACACAACGCCTCTAGTGGGTAAAAAGAAGAAACTAAGAGACTGGTGCTGACTTTGAGAAAACAATTTTTTTCAATAATTAGATAGAATTACTTCAATGACTGATTAACAAATCCTTAGCCTGAGGTAAATACATTCTAAGTTTGTCCTTCCAACCAAATTGAAGAAGGAACAAATGAAGTAACTAATAAATTAACGCAAATTGGAGGGTATATGCTGTCATATGGTTCTCCTTCCATTTATATCCATCCAGGTTTGTACCTTAACAAGTTCATTTGTGCTTATCTCAGAAAGTGATAAAGAAAAAGAAAGAGAAGAGGAAGAAAGGCAGGAAGGAAGGGAGGGAGGAAGGAAGGAAGGACCGAAGGAGGAAGGGAGGGAGGGAGTAGGGGAAGGACGGAGGGAAGGGGGGAGGGAGGGGGGAGCGGGGGGAG
>CAUYLG010016948.1:0-123780 GCA_963573385.1 Cacajao melanocephalus
TGGGAGCGGGGGACCACCAGGTTGCCTAAGGAGGGGTGAACTGGCCCAGTTCAGAAGTGGAGCAGGTCAAAACTCCCATGCTGTCAGTAGTGGGACTGCACTTGTGAATAGCCATTGCACTCCAGCCTGGGCAACATAGCGAGACCCCATTTCTAAAAAAAAAAATTCATATAAATGAAATCATATACTTTTTATGTCTGGTTTCTTTCTTTATTTTTATTTAGTTTTTTATTTTTTTGAGACCGGGTCTGCTTCTGTCACCCAGGCTGGAGTGCAGTGGTGCAGTCACAGTTTACAACAGCCTTGACCTCCCAGGCTCAAGAGATTCTCCCACCTCTGGGATTACAAGCGCACACTACCACACCCGGCTTATTTTTTAAATTTTATGTAGAGTGAGGACCCGTCTATGTTGCCAGGCTGGCCTGAAAATCCTGGGCTCAAGCAATCCTCATCCTCCCAAAGTGTTAGAATTACAGGCGTGAGCTACCACGCTCGGCTTCAGGGCTTAAGCCGTCCTCCCGTCTCAGCCTCCTACGTAACCAGGACCACAGGTTTGTGATATCACACCTGACTGTAAAAATAACTTTACATTTGATCTTAGACAAAGGCCAAGAAGGGATGTAAAAATATATATTTTTTAAGACAGAGTTTCGCTCTTGTTGCCCAGTCTGGAGTGCGATCTCAGCTCATTGCAACCTCCGCCTCCCGGGTTCAAGCGATTCTCCTGCCTCAGGCACCAGAATAGATGGGATCACAGGCATGTGCCACCACGCCCGGCTAATTTTGTATTTTTAGTAGAGAAGGGATTTCTCCATGTTGGTCGGGCTGGTCTCGAACTCCTGACCTCAGGTGATCCGCCTGCCTCAGCCTCCCAAAGTGCTGGGATTACGGGCATGAGCCACCATGCCCAGCCCTCAAAAATAATTTTTAAAAAAGTTTTAAAAACATTAAAATAGAGATGGGGGCCGGGTGCAGTACCTCATGTCTATAATCTCAACACTTTGGGAGGCTGAGGCAGGCAGATCACTTGAGGTCAGGAATTCAAGACCAGCCTGGCTCGTATGGTGAAACCCTGTCTCTACTAAAAATACAAAAATTAGCAGGGCATGGTGGCAGGAGCCTGTAGTCTCAGCTACTCGGGAGGCTGAGGCAGGAGAATCACTTGAACCCAGGAGGCGGAGGTTGCAGTGAGCCCAGATTGCGCCACTGCACTTCAGCCTGGGTGACAGAGTGAGACTCCATCTCAAAAAACAAAAAACAATTATATTAAAGTTGTTTGCAGCTAGCCAAAACTTTTTTTGGTATATTGACCTTTTTTCTTGTGATCTTGCTAAATTCACTAATTAGTTCTAGTAGTTGTTATACAGACTCTTTAGAATTTTCTAGTAAACAGTTGCAACATCTGTGACTCTAGACAGTTTCACTTCTTTCTGATCTTTACATATTTTTTTCTTTTTCTTGCCTTACTGCACTGACTAGGGCTTCTAGTACAACATTGAGTAAGTGCTAAGAGCAAATATCTTTGCTTATTGCCAGTCTTAGGGGGCAGATGGTCAGTTATTTAATGTGTGTGATGTTAGCTGTAGGTTTGGCGTAGATGCTTTATATCAGATAGAGGAATTCCCTCCTGTTCCTAGTTTGCTGAGAGCTTTTTTTCATGAATAAGTGTTCGGTTTTGTCAAATGCTTTTCTGTGTCAATTGACATGGTCATCTGATTTTTCTCCATTATTTTCTCTCTCTTTCTCTTTCGCTGTTTTATTTTTCTTTCTTTTTCTTTTTTTTTTTTTCTTTTGCCAATGACATAGCCCCAGAAGGTCCTGAGAACATGTGTCCCTGTTATTCTCTTAATACGCTGAATTATATGGATTGATTTTCGAATGTTAAACCAACCTGTAATTCCTGGGTATCTCTCATTTTGTCCTGATGTATTATCCTTTTTCTATATTGCTGGATTTGATTGCCAATGTTTCATGAAAGGTTTTTGTCTGTTGGAATCTCTGTTGTATACCCACCACGTGGCCATGGCCACTGCCTGAGCTGGTGTCAGAGAAGCTCTAAAGTCTGGCCGGCAGAGGAAGGGGGTCATCCTAGGCAGGGAAAACAGCAGCTTCAGGCCAGCCGTGGTGGCTCATGCCTGTAATCCCAGCACTTTGGGAGGTGGAGGCGGGCGAATTACCTGAGGTCAGGAGTCCAAGACCAGCCTGGACAACATGGTGAAACCCTGTCTCTATTAAAAATACAAAAATTAACCGGACTTTGTGGCACGTGCCTGTAGTCCCAGCTACCAGGGAGGCTGAGGCAGGAGAACCACTTGAACTCAGGAGGCAGAGATTGCAGTGAGCCGAGATCGTGCCACTGTACTCCAGCCTGGGTAACAGCGTGAGACCTCCTCTCAAAACAAACAAACAAAAATTAGCCAAACGTGGTGGCACACATCTGTAATCCTAGCTATTCGGGAAGCTGAGGCAGGAGAATCAATGGAACCAGGGAGGCGGAGGTTGCAGTGAGCCAAGATCAAGCCACTGCACTCCACCATAGGTGACAGAGTGAGGTCTCCTTTTAAAACAACAACAACTGCAAAACCCAGCAGGTTCAAAAGCTCAGGGCACACCTGTAATCCAAGCACTTTGGAGGCCAAGGTGTGCGGATCACCTGAGGTCAGGAGTTCAAGACCAGCCCTACCAACATGGTGAAACCTCTTCTTTATTAAAAAAAAAAAAAAAAAAAGGTCAGGGCATGAAAGATCATTGCATCAGCCGCTATGTAGCTGGGTGACCTTGAGCAAATCTATCCTGCTTATCAATAAAAAGGCAAGGAAAGCAACTGGGCTACCAAACATTGTGAGTATCCAATGGGAC
This sequence comes from Cacajao melanocephalus, assembly GCA_963573385.1. Classification (NCBI taxonomy): domain Eukaryota; kingdom Metazoa; phylum Chordata; class Mammalia; order Primates; family Pitheciidae; genus Cacajao; species Cacajao melanocephalus. The sequence goes on from CAUYLG010016948.1 coordinate 2,860, forward strand.
CTTAGGAAAGGTCTTGAAAAAAACAAAATGTGAAACGCCTTAGGAAAATTCTAATAGGAAGACAGCCCTGCTACTGACAAGGAGGCAGGGAGCTCTATCGCTGTGGGCACACAGCACTGGACAACACTTGGGAAAAGAAGGCAGGAGGCCAGGTGCTACCTTGGAGTTAAGAGCTTGGGTCCCAGCCTCAAACACCTCTGTGAGCAGGGAGCCAAGATGAAGGTCTATGCTCCAAGGATGGCACCTCCTAGGGCTACAAATCCTGCCCAGAGGCCCGGCGCAGTGGCCCACACCTGTAATCCCAGCACTTTAGGAAGCCTAGGCAAGGGAGATCACTTGAGGTCAGTAGTTCGAGACCAGCCCAGCCAACATGGTGAATGCCCCCCCACCGTTCTCTACTCAAAATAAGAAAGATTAGCCGGGTGCGGGGGTGGGCCCCTGTAATCCCAGCTACCTGGGAGGCTGAGACAGAATTGCTTGAGCCCAGGAAGTGGAGGTTGCAGTGAGCTGAGATCACACCACTGCACTCCAGCCTAGGCAACAAAGTGAGACTCCATACCAAAAAATATATTAAAAATACAATATTATTTTTTACTTTTTTTTTTTTTTTTTGAGACAGGGTCTCACTCTGTCACCCAGGCTGGAGAGCAGTGGAGCAATCTTGGCTCACTGCAACCTCTGCCTCCTGAATTCAAGTGATTCTCCTGCCTCAGCCTCCCAAGTATTTGGGACTACAGGTGCCCACCACCATGCCCAGCTAATTTTTCTATTTGTAGTAGAGACGGGGTTTCACCACATTGGCCAGGCTGGTTTTGAACTTCTGACCTCAGGTGATCTGCTGGCCTCAGCCTCCCAAAGTGCTGGGATTACAGGCCTGAGCCACTGTGTCCAGCTACTTTTTTTTTTCTTTTGTAGAGATGGGGTTTTGCCACGTTGTCCAGGCTGGTCTTGGGCTCCTGGACTCAAGCAACCCGCTCTTCTCAGCCTCCCAATGTGCTAGGGTGACAGGCATGAGCGGCTAGGCCAGGTCTCTTTATTTCTTTTTGTCAGATATCAGATATCTCATTCCCTAGTATGGCTTCCCCTTGTCCTAAGCCTAGGAGCAATGGCTTTAATAAAGTAATCACTGTATTTGCATTTTGGAGGACTGCTCATAAGAGCTGTTTTTATTTAAAGAGTCCCAGCAATCAAATACAGATTGGCTTGCTAGCTCCCATGTTTCCACACAATTCCCTCCTACTTAAGCTCTGTATGTTTACACACAGGACATCTAACTGCTTGTTCTGGTCAAGGTACAGCTTTCAGCAGCTCTGAGAGATGGAAGAGAAAGGGCTGATTTTTTTTTTTTTTTTTTTTTGGTGGGGGCTGATATGTTCTACAGGTGAATGATGGGCTGCTGAGAGAGAGACAGGGAGATAGAGTCCAAGGTTAACAAGAAAGCTTCTGGCACTGGCGCAGTCGGTGATGTCACTGTCAGGACAGGAAACAGGAGAGGGAGAACAAGTTTGGGGGAGGGGAAGAAGGATAAGTTCAATTTGGGACCTTTATTCATTAGTTCCTTGGGCATTACTAGGTGGCAGCTACTGTGTCAGGAACAACGATGAACCAAAGAAACAAGATCCCCGCTCTCCTGAAGCTTACCTTCCTGTGTGGGAAGGACAACTTACAGAAGTCAACAAACGAACCGCAGGAGCCTGGTTCAATAGTCATGTGACAGACTTGCCTGCAGAGGCGGCCAGGGAAGGCTCCATCTGGGGGAGACCTGGAGATTAGAAGTCAGGCTGAGTTTGACAATGACCCAGAGACATAGCCTTAGAGAAGCAGTTTGGATATCTAGGTCTGGGCTGGAGATGATCAGAAAAGAAGCAAAAAGCATGCTGTGAAATATACGCAGCATATAATACTACTTAAAGGGAGATCAAAAATACACATAATGATAATGATTATTAATTATTTGAGACAGAGTCTTGCTCTGTCGCCCAGGCTGGAGTGCAGTGACACGATCCTGGCCCACTGCAGCTTCCGCCTTCCGAGCTCAAGCGATTCCCCAGCCTCAGCCACCCAAGTAGCTGGGATTACAAGGGTGGGCCGCTTAGTAGAGACACGGTTTCTCTATCTTGGCCCCAGGCTGGTCTCTAATTCCTGGCCTCAGGCGATCCACCCTCCCCGCCGCCCCGCCTCGGCCTCCCAAAGTGTTGGGATAGCAGGCGTGAGCCACCGTGCAGGGCCTCACTGATTATTTGAGACTGTTTAGATTGTGGGGGAGGGTTCCCCCTAAACTGGGTAGGAAGTACAGAGATGTGAGAGGTAACATGTAATCTGAACACCTTTTTGCACACGTAAATATCAGAAAGTAAACTTTTAAAATAAGGCAACGCCTAAGGCCTTGCGAGGCTTCTCTAAGGAGCGAGGACCAGGCAGTCACAGCCAGTTTCCACTGCCTCCACGCTCCGGCCTAAGCCACCCCCTCCCCAGCCATCCGCTAAGGGCTGGCTCCGCCCCAGAACAGTGCGATCTTCCCGCCCACATCCGCCCCATAGCCAATGGGCGCTCGGGATTTGGGCCCACACCCCCGTCAGACCCCGCCCCCGACTCGCGCGCCGCGTGACGTCACGGCACGGCCCCCGCCACGTGACGGCCGCGCGCCGGGCTCTCGCTCCCCGCCGGGCTCGCGCCGCAGAGGCCGGTGAGGCACCGGCGGCCACGCCGCGGAGGTCGCTGGCCGAGCGGAGCCGGGCGTTGAGGCCAGCGCGCGCATGGAGGCGTTTCTGGCGGCCCCCTGAGGGCAGCTGGGAGACCCGACCCGGCGACCTCGTGCATCCCTCGAGCCGCCACGCGCTGTCGGCACCGGGCGGCGGCGGGCCGCGGAGCCGGCGCGGCCATGGCGACGGACGGCCGGCAGAAGGAGAACACGCTGCTTCACCTCTTCGCCGGCGGGTGAGTCCCTGGGCCCAGCCGCGTGCCCCGCCGCCTACAGTCCCCTCGGCCTCCGCGCTGGGCGCGGCCCCAGCCTCCCGCCGCGGTTACCGGCCCTCCCCGGGCTGCGGCGCCGGCGCCCTGGAGGAGGAAGTCCCGGCGTCGGGGGCCGGTGGGCAGGGCCGGGGGGCGGTCGGGCCTTCCTCACCCCCATCCTGACCGCAGCCACTAGGGCGGCTGTGCCCCGTGCGGTCGCGCCACCCCGCCGCCCATCCTCCTCCCCGCGGCGTTCCCAGCCTTTTTCCATTCTGAACAATCAGTGGCTGGTGAGTGTGGCTCGGCTGCAGTCCTCTCTGGACGTGGTGTCGCGGACCCCTCACCTTCTCCTGGGGCCTTTTCCGAAGCGCAGCGCCTCGGAGCCCGGGGCAGGATCCCTGATGCTCGCGTGTGCCCGGGGTTCCTCAGGTCAGCGCGGGAGGTCGTCCAGACGGGCAAAAAGGGCTGCAGGCGTTGGACGCCAGCAAGGCCTGGAGGGTGCCGGGGACGGTGATGCTGGCGGCCACACGTGCCGTGGCCAAGCCAGGGACCCGGACGAATATGAGGTCTGGAAGGTGTGTTAAGACACTTCTCGCCGGCTGGTGGATGCTTCCAACGCCGGAGACCGCAGAATTGTTAGGTGTTCCTTGTTTTGAAAGCTGCCTTAGGTCTATCGTCAGGCACCTTAATTTTTTTCCAGTGGAGACAATGCGTTTTTAGGAGGTTGAGTTCTGAGGCTAGAAAGGGAGATGATTTTCACCTCCGTGGCCCTCGCCACCTCCCCCGCCAACACCCACCGACAATAGAAGGTAAACTATTTCTGAGTATTAGTAATTTTATTTTCTCCTTTGTCACAGCCGGTGGCTTGGGGTCCTTTTGGAGTCTTCCGGATGTTTGGAGTTGTAATTTGAGGACCTTATGGGCCTGGCACAGCAATTTTTGAGTGTAGATTATTTTGCATAAAATAAAATAGTTTATCCTGGATGATCATCTTGAGTTGAGTAGTGTTAGTTGCAGCTTGGATTCGTACCTGGGTATGTTCCTCACAACAAACAATGGTTGAGAAACTTAGATGATGACTGATGAAAGCGTCCCTGAGCTTTTTTCTACTTGTATTGTGGGCAGTCACCAGGTTACTTTCTCTAACCAAAAACTTCGGTGGGTCTTCATAGATAGGAAGAGTTTCTCATTCATTCCTTTCGGATCATTGCTTTATTCTTTTGCAACCCTTCCCTTCATGTCTCCATTGAGACTTTTTTTTCTTTTTTTATTTTTGAGAGAGAGTCTTTCTCTGTCACCCAGGCTGGAGTGCAGTTGTGTGATCTCTAGGCTCACTGCAACCTCTGCCTCTTGGGTTCAAGTGATTCTCCTGTCTCAGCCTCCTGAGTAACTGGGATTACAGGCGCCTGCCACCACAACTGGCTAATTTTTTTGTATTTTTAGTAGAAACGGGGTTTCTCCATGTTGGCCGGGCTGTTATCTAGAGACAGGGTTTTGCCATGTTGGCCAGGCTGGTATCCTAACTTCAAGTGATCCACCCTCCTTGGCTTCCCAAAGTGTTGGGATTACAGGCGTGAGCCACCACACCCGGCAGAGACTTCCTTTGAGAGTAACACAAGGGGGAAGCATTCTTAAATTAAGCCACTCTTTATATAAATTTGTCTTTCTCGGGAATTTTAAACAAGCTGGCTTTTTTTTTTTTTTTTTTTGTCTCACACATTTTTTAAGCCAAGAGGGATAGTTTTTTAAAACGTGAATTTATGCTCAGTGACTTTTACTTACTGTTTTTAGTGAGGTGGGCTTTGAAAATTTTTCTTTCTATTCGGAACCGGGTGAGTTGCATGCTGGAGCAGCCTCTGTGGAAGCTGACTGTGAAATAGATGGCTCTGTCTTGTTGAATCTCCCTCTGTACCCTTCACTGTGCCCTCTGGCTGCCAGATTCTCCTGCTAGGGCACCAGCCTTTTACCTTGTGATGGAGGAAATCTGCAGTGGCCAGCAGAGCTCTCCTGCTTGATTAAGATGTAGGTAGTTTATTAGAGTGGCGCCTGAAGCCATTGTATTTAACAAGTTTCCGTTCCTGTATAGCAGCAGTTTGAGATTCCAGAAAGTAAAGACAACTACCAAAAGGATGTTTTCAGAGTAACTAATTAGACTTTGATCCACTCTCACTAGCCTAAAATACTTCACTTTCTGTTAGAGAAGAACATGAAATGAGCTGAGTGTAAAATGGCTGAATTATATGGTTAAAATGAGTCCACCCAATATGTGCTGCCTTGCTCCAAGTAACTAGTTGCCACTGTTGTTAAGCTGGCGTCTTTTCAAAAAATGAAATGCACTTCCTTTGAAAAGAAGTCACAGCCTCCCCTTTAAAACTCTTGTCACATTTCTCTTGTTCATCAAATAGCCTTTGGAAACTGTGATATCTTTGTTTTCTTTCTTTTTTTTTTTTTTATGCTGCTGATAAAGGAAACTGTAGTATCAACCAAGTTTAATGCTGTCACTAATGAATGATATTGAATAAGTTTTTTTTTTTTTTGAGACAGACCCTCACTCTGACACCCAGGATGGAATGCCGTAGCGCGATCTTGGCTTACTGCAACCTCTACCTCCTGGTTTCAAGCCATTCTTCTGCCTCAGCCTTCTGAGTAGCTGGGATTACAGGCGTGTGCCACCACGCCCAGCTAATTTTTGTATTTTTTTTTTTTTAGTAGAGGCGGGGTTTCACCATGTTAGCCAGGCTGGTCTCAAACTCCTGATCTCAGATGATCCGCCCACCTCAGCCTCCCAAAGTGCTGGGATTACAGGCATGAGCCACTGTGCCTGGCCTCTGAACAAGTATTTTAATCAAGTATAACAGACTTATGGAGAGTTGAAAATTAATTTTAGATCCTGGAAAATAAAAACTACACCAAAAATTCCAAAGTGCTGGGATTACAGGTGAAATCACCGCTCCCTGCCTAAATGTTTTGGATTCTTTACAAAAGGACAGTACTCCTATATTGTTATGGTAATTAGTTACATTAACAGTGAGTTTCCCTTTAAGATAAGAATGGGAAGAGGAACCTCCCACCAACCCACACCTAAAAAAAAAAGCAGTTTAGGAGAGGCTCCATGCATGCAGATGTGGACCAGATGTATAATTTTATATCCATTTTAAAAATAGGCTCATGTTCTTTAAATTGCTTTCTTCTTAGTAACATATTGAGTGTTAATGGCAGTGTATACTGTTAGTTGATCATGTTGACCTACCACGCAATGCCTAGGTTTTGGGGGAGATGGCAGTGAAGAAGGAAGGCAGACCTGGTTTCTAAGCGCAGTGACTGGCATTCACTGACACGGTTGGAGTCACAGGGCTACGTAACTTATCGTTTTTTTTTTTTTTTTTTTTTGAGCTGGGGTCTCACTCTGTCCCAGGCTGGAGTGGTGCAAACTCTCGGCTCACTGCAACCTCCACCTCGCGGGTTCAAGTGATTCTCCTGCCTCGGCCTTTTAATTAGCTGGGACTACAGGTTCGCCATCACGCCCAGCTAATTTTTGTATTTTTTAGTAGAGACGGGGTTTCAGGCCGGGTGCGGTGGCTCACACCTGTAATCCCAGCACTTTGGGAGGCCGAGGTGGGTGGATCACCTGAGGTCAGGAGTTTGAGACCAGCCTGGCCAACATGGAGAAACCCCATCTCAAAATTAAAAAAAAAAAAAAAAGATGAGGTTTTACCATATTGACAAGGCTGGTCTTGAACTCCTGACCTCATGATCCACCAGCCTCGGCCTCCCAAAGTGCTGAGATTACAGGTGTGAGCCACCATGCCAGGCTGTTAACCTGATTTAGTCTGATTATGTAATTTCTTTTCTTTTTTTAGACAGCGTTTTTGCTCTTGTCTCCAGCCTAGAGTGCAGTGGTGAGATCTCACAGCAACCTTCGCCTTCCAGGTTCAAGTGATTGTCTTGTCTCAGCCTCTTGAGTAGCTGGGACTACAGGCACACGCCGCCACACCCGGCTAATTTTTGTATTTTTAGTAGAGACGGGGTTTCCCCATTTTGGCCAGGCTGGTCTTGAACTTCTGACCTCAGATGATTCGCCTGCCTCAGCCTCCCAAAGTGCTGGGATTACAGGTGGTTGATTATGCAATTTCTTTCTAATCTCCTATCATTGCTAATTTTTTTGCCATTATAAATAGCCAGACATCCTTATGTGCTTTATTTGTTTCCTTTGGATAAACCAGTAGAAGTACGATTGCTGAGTCAAAGGGTTTTCATTTTTTTATTATTTTTTTGAGATGCGAGTTTTGCTGTGTCACCCAGGCTGGAGTACAGTGGCATGATCTCAGCACACTGCAACCTCCACCTCCCGGGTTCAAGCGATTCTCCTGCCTCAGCCTCCCAAGTAGCTGGTACTACAGGTGCCCACCCCCACACCCGGCTAATTTTTGTGTTTTAAGTAGAGGTGGGGTTTCATCTGTTAGCCAGGATGGTCTCAATCTCCTGGCCTCTGGTGATTCGCCTGCCTCAGCCTCCCAAAGTGCTGGGATTACAGATGTGAACTACCACCCATGCCTGGCCGAGTCAGGTTAAGGTTTTTGGTACCTACACAGCACATTCATAAACTGTCTGAGGGTGAGTTACTTCTACATGAACCTTATTCATTTGATGTTTAGTACCTTTAGGGTTTCTGCTGTTTGCATGCTTCTTTTTTCCCTCTTACCCCTAAATCTGGGTGATACTATTTTTTAAAAAAAAAGTGCTCAAGCACATTTTATTATTACTACCTAACAAAACCTGTCATTACTTTATTCATTTATTTTTTTGAGAAGGAGTCTCCATCTGTCACCCAGGCTGGAGTGCAGTGGTGTGATCTCGGCCCCTGGAGCCTTCACCTCCCAGGTCGAAGCGATTCTCCTGCCTCAGCCTCTGAATAACCAGAATTAGAGGCATGTGCCACCTTGCCCGGCTAATTTTTGTACTTTTAGTAGAGACGGGGCTTCACCACATTGGTCAGGTTGGTCTTGAACTCCTGATCTCTAGTAATTCGCCTGCCTCAGCCTCCCAAAGGATTACAGGCGTGAGCCGTGCCCAGCCCTGTCATTCCTTTTCTATTGTTAAAACCATCTCATCAAGAAAAACACAGAAGTGCTCTGAGGTGGCCCTTCTGTGTGAGGGCTTGATTTGCCAGAGGAAAATTCTATAAATTTTTCCCATCAAATGGCCTGGGGGTTCTGGTTGCCTGTTCGTGTTAGCACGTCCTTCATCTGCTGGGCAGGCGGTTAACACAGCACAGTGCCCATTTAGATCTACCCGGTCCCTGAAATAGCTGGGCTAAGCTGTCCTTAGATTTAGAGGTTGATCCTGGATTAGATGCTTTGGGTTTTATTTTTATGGCATGCTTTTTTGTTTTGTCGTCATAACCTTTAAAATGTTTTTTAATGGGAATATAATATCTCTTCAAGATCTTAAATTAGGCGAGGCACGGTGGCACATGCCTGTAATCTCAGGTACTCGGGAGGCTGAGGTAGGAGAATCGCTTGAATTCGGGAGGCAGAAGTTGAAGTGAGTCTAGATTGCACCACTGGACTTCAGCCTGGGAGACAGAGCAAGACTCTATCTCAAAAGAAATTTTAAAAAAGATCTTAATAAGCCGCAGATATTTTCAAAATTCAGTATTTTCCCATCTGTTATGGGCAGCTGTTGCCAGGTGTACTCAGGTACTTGTCTCCATAAATTAAATCTTTGTTAGCTAATGGTTACTTTTTTTTTCTTTTTTTTTTTTTAAAGATGGGGTTTCCCATGGTGGCCAGGCTGGTCTGAACTCCTGACCTCAGGTGATCCACCCACCTTGGCCTCCCAAAGTGCTAGGATCACAGGCGTGAGCCACCGCGCCCAGCCTATTTTTTGTATTTTTAGTAGAGACTGGGTTTCACCATGTTGTCCAGGCTGGTCTCAAACTCCTGACCTCAGGTGATCTGCCCACCTCGGCCTCCCAAATCATGTAGCCTTCCTAAATAGATAACGAGGCAAAGTCGATGTTGCACTGTGGATGGGCTTCAGTGAGTCAGGGCCAAAACTAGAGGTGTGAGCCACGGCGCCCAGCCAGTGCCAGGTTTTAAGTAAAACGTTCCAAAAATGTACAGTGTATACAGAAAAGCACCTAATGTTTTTCAAATAGCAGAATAGAGGTAGCAGGTAAAATGGCGGTTACCAAAGTTCCAAAAATTAGTAGGATTGCAGGGTGTCTGGCAGTATCATTTGTTGCCAGAATGTGGATAAGCTGTGAGCCTTGAAAGTGGCTGATCATCAGTGGGGTGGTGATTATTATCAGAAAGAGCACACAGGCCTTGGTTTTAGTGCCTGATATGCATGTATGCATAGGGAACAGAGGCTCTTGTTGAAGACGAGTTGTTTTTTACAATTTTTTCTTGGTAGTTGAAACTCAGAGTTAAAAGCACAAATCTGTGTGCATAATTTAAAATTTTATATGACTTTCTGATCACATAAAGAGACTTTTTTAAAAATCCCAGTATATATATTATAGTAGTAATGTTGTAGTTTTACTCTGCTATCAACTGGAGGCTAGGTGCCTAATCCACGAGGGGAAAAATTAAACTAGGGTGGCGTATTAGAAGGTTAATTATATCTTCATGTAATAAACACAAGACTTCAGTTTTGGAAAGGAAAAATGAAAGAAGGTAGAGGAATGGGGAGGGGAGCATATTTTTATCTTTTAAGAAAAGGAATACATAGCATGGGCGTGATGGCCCATACTTGTGATCCCAGCACTTTAAGAGGAGGCCAAGGCAGGTAGATCACTCGAGGTCAAGAGTTCGAGATCAGCCTGGCAACATGGTAAAACCCCATCACTACTAAAAATACAAAAAAATTGGCTGGATGTGGTGGCACAGACCTGTAATCCCAGCTACTTGGGAGACTGAGGCAGGAGAATCACTTGAACCCGGGAGGCAGAGGTTTTAGTGAGCTGAGATCACACCGTTGCACTCCAGCCTGAGTGGCAGGAGAGACTCCGTCTGAAATGAAAAGAAAAGGAATACATAGTTAAAAATTAGCCGGGCATGGTGGTGCGTGCCTGTAATCTCAGCTACTTGGGAGGCTGAGTCAGGAGAATCACTTGAACCTGGGAGGCAGAGGTTGCAGTGAGCCAAGGTTGTGCCGTTGCCCTCCAGCCTGGGCGATAGAGGGAAGCTCTGTCTCAAAAAAAGAAAAAAAAGGGAAAAGGTGCAGAGAAAGTTTAATTAGTAGTTTCTTTTTAGAAATAGGCAGATAGACTTCAAAGAGTATATCTTGTGACTCCTTTTAGACATGTAGTTAACCACTGTTCCTGGCCTTTCCTGCCACTGGATTCAAATCTTTCAGATACTTGCTGTGAATGGAATATCCCACAGAGAACTTTCTCTGCACTTTGGCATTAGTGACTGACTAGAACACTGTTACCTTAGGAGCAAAATTAAGGTTCAGGGTGTTTCCTCAGAAGTGTTAAGACAAGCATGAGTCCCAGCTGGTCTTTGGAAGATTATTTATGTTAGTAAAACTCTTCAACTGCTTTCTTGAAAAGTTTAGGTGTACATTTTTTTTTTGACTAGGTTCATTTAGGAAGTGTTTGGTTGTAAATAACAAACTGGCTTGATTATGGGTACAAAAACCTGAACTCTAGAGGGAGCATAGGCTTCAGGTGAGAGGTTAGCTGAGCAGCGCGTCAGTGTCAGGGAGAGGGGCCCAGCCATGTCTGCTTGGCCTCTGGTAACCTGCTTTATTCTAAGGCTGGCCCTGCATAGCCACGGGATGGCTTCCAGCAGCAGCTCCTTGTATTTCTCCCACTATTGAGCAAGTCTTCAGTGTAACTCTCTACCCACTGGGACAGGTACACCTTGCTCTAACTAAACTAGTCATTGCTCCCCGGGAAATTATGCTGAATACTTGGACTGAAATCATGTACCCTTCCTAAACAGATAACGAGGCAAAGTGGATGTTACGCTGTGGACGGGCTTCAGTGAGTCTGGGCCAAAACTAGACATGGGTTCAATCCTGTCCCCACTGTGTGGCTTAAGAAATTAGGGATCTTGGCCGGGCATGGTGGCTCACACCTGTAATCCCAGAACTTTGGGAGGCTGAGGCGGGCCGATCACGAGGTCAAGAGATTGAGACCATTCTGGCCAACGTGGTGAAACCCTGTCTCTACCAAAAAAAAAAAAAAAACAAACAAAAATTAGCTGGGCATGGTGGTGCACGCCAGTAGTTCCAGCTACTCAGGATGCTAAGGCAGGAGAATCGCTGGAACCTGAGAGGTGTAGCTTGCAGTGAGCCAAGATAGTGCCACTGCACTCCAGCCTGACGACAGAGCGAGATTCCGTCTCAAAAAAAGAAAAGAAAAAAATAAATTAGGGATCTTGGCTGGGCATAGTGGCTCATGCCTGTAATCCCAGCACAACCCCATCTCTACTAAAGAAAATAAAAATCGGCCAAGCATTGTGGCACACATCTGTAATCCCAGCTACTCAGGAGGCTGAGGCAGGAGAATCTCTTGGACCCAGGAGGCAGAGGTTGCAGTGAGCCGAGATTGCGCCAGCTTGGGCAGCTAGAGCAAAACTCCATCTAAAAAAAAAGAAGATGAAGAAGAAAGAAAATAGGGATCTTGTTAAGACAGAGGAAGAGGGGAATGGATGCTGGGGAGGCAACCGGCAGTGCCACCAATCCGTTATACGGCCGTCAAATAGATTGCCTATTTTATTGTTCTGGAACAGGGTTTCTCACCTTTGGCTGGATGATTGTTTGTCTGTGAGGGATGGGCTGTCTTGTGCATTGTAGGGTGTTTTGCAGCATCTCAGGCCTCTACTCCCTAGATGCTGCTAACCCCCGTCCCCCATTTTATAACCCAAAATGTCTTCAGATATTGCCAAGTGTTACTGGAGTGGGGACAAAATTGCCCCAGTTTTTTTTTTTTTAATTTTTGGGGGTTTTTTGTTTGTTTTGTTTTGTTTTTCTTCCTGTCACTCAGGCTGGAGTGCAGGGGTAGGATCATTGCTCACTGTAGCCTTCACCTGCCAGGCTCAGGCGATCCTCAGCTTCCCAAGTAGCTGGGACTACAGAGTAGATGGGACTACAGGCATGTCGCACCACACCAAGCTAATTTCTGTAGTTTTTGTAGAGATGGGTTTTCACCATGTTGCCCAAGCTGGTCTCGGAACTCCTGAGCTCAAGCAGTCTGCCTGCCTTGGCCTCCCAAAGTGCTGGGATTACAGGCGGGAGCCACCATGCCCAGCCATGGCCTTCAAACTTTAATCACACAGTCCTATGATTAAAATGTTTGTGCATATCTCATGTATAATTATATTACCTTGTCAATTTTATACATATTATAAGACCTATACACAAAATAGAAATTATATGGGCCAGGTGCGGTGACTCACACCTATAATCCCGGCACTTTGGGAGGCCCAGGTAGGCGGATCACCTGAGGTCACGAGTTCAAGACCAGCCTGGCCAACATGGCGAAACCCTGTCTTTACTAAAAATACAAAAATAATCCAGATATGGCGGTGCACACCTGTAATCCCAGCTACTCATGAGGCTGAGACAGGAGAATCCCTTGAACCTGGGAGGCAGAGGTTGCAGTGAGCTAAGATCATGCCACTGCACTCCAGTGTGGGTGACAGAGTGACATCCGTCTCAAAAGCAAACAAACAAAATAGACATTAAATGGTAGAGGTTATAAATAAAATGCTATTTCTTTCTGTATGCCAGTAGGTCATCATGCACATCTCTTAGAGTATGTATCCCAGTTTGGAGACTGTTGGTCTAAAATACTGCTTGCCAATCAGATTACTCCATTTTCTAACTATGTGAGGCTAATGCTGTGTCAGCATGTAACCGGAGGTTGAATATGACTTTTTTTTTTTTTTTTTTTTTAAGACGGGGTTTCACCATGTTGATCAGGCTGGTCTTGAACTCCCCACCTCAGGTGATCCACCCGCCTTGGCCTCCAAAGTGCTTGGATTACAGGCGTGAGCCACCACGCCTGGCCTTGAATATGACTTTTCTTTCTGTCTGAGCACTGGCTATTGGGGCCCTCAGATGAACCAAGAAGATCCTAATCTAAGACTTAGGTGGAAGAATCTGCCCTGCCGCCATTGACCAGACTGTCAATGCAGAAAAGAACGTTTGTATGTGTCAATGTTGGGATGTGTGGAGGGCAGAGAGGATTTTCCTATTATTGTCCCCAACTCTATCCCCAGCCTCTAGTAGGTCTGGGCTACAGATTGAGAGAGCTTGTAAGGCAGGGAGACTGGTAGCTTACTCTGTGGCCAGATGCCTCCTACAAGTTAGAGGCTGGTACATCAGGCCAAGCCAGCAGGATGAGAAGGGACTGGGTGGCGTGCTTGGGAAGGACACTCAGTGACTCCCACTTTGAGCCAATCTTGTTGCCTCCTAGAGGTCCCATTGGCTTGATGTCAGGGAGCATGGGTACCAGAGGAAGGGAAGACACCTAGTTCTGCCCACAGGACCTTGGGGCAAGGAAGGCAGAAAAGAGATTAGAGGAAGAACTGCTGGTGGGACCAATGGGAGTTCCCAGTGTTGGGCTCTAGTAGGTTGAACGCCATCTACAATTAAATAGCATTCACCCAGGCCTCCAGTACACACAAACCTGTCTTTTTTTTGATACGGAGTCTTGCTCTGTCGCCCAGGTTGGAGTGCAGTGGCATGATCTCGGCTCTCTGCAGCCTCTGCCTCCAGGTTCAAGTGATTCTCCTGCCTCAGCCTCCCCGGTAGCTAGGATTACAGGTGCCTGCCACCATGCCCAGCTAATTTTTGTATTTTTAGTAGAGATCCGGTTTCATCATATTGCTCAGGCTGGTCTCAAACTCCTGACCTCAAGTAATCTGCCCACCTTGGCCTCCCAGAGTGCTGGGATTACAGGTGTGAGCCATGTGCCCGGCCTATTTGTTTACATGTTCTTGAGACAGGTTCTCACCCAGGCAGGAGTGCAGTAGTGCCATCTCAGCTCACTGAAGCCTTGACCTCCCTGGGGTCAGGTGACCCTCCTAGTAGCTGTAACTACAGGTGCCCATCACCACGCCTGGCTAATTTTTGTTTGTTTGTTTGTTTTTTGTAGAGACTGGACTCCAGCCTGGGTAACAGAGCAAGACCCTGTCTCTTTTTTTAAAAAAAAAAGAAGAAAAAAAAAAGGCTGGTCACAGTGGCTTACTCCTGTAATCCTGGCACTTTGGGAGGCTGAGGCAGGCAGATCACAAGGTCAAGGGATCAAGACAATCCTGGCCAACATGGTGAAACCCCTTCTCTACTAAAAACACAAAAATTACCTGGGCATGGTGGCACACGCCTGTAGTCCCAGCTGCTCGGGAGGCTGAGGCAGGAGAATGGCTTGTACTGGGAGGCAGAGATTGCAGTGAGCTGAGATCGCGCCACTACACTCCAGCCTGTCAACAGAGCGAGACTCCGTCTCAAAAAAAAAAAAAAAGCCAGCAGGATGAGAAGGCGTGCCACCTTCAAAGAGGTCACTGACTCACTGTTACTAGGGCATTTGCTTTGCTCGACAAACACACACCATCCTTTGATCAGTGGCATAGACTTAGATGACAGTTGGCCAAAGTAATGAGTGCAATTTACTTAGGGACAAAGCAAAGGTGGTTGACTTGTATGGTATTTGAACTTACTGGCTTTCTGATGAAAGGATTTACCCAGAAGCTCTTTTTTTCAGTGATTTGAAGTTAACATTATTGAACACAAATATATTTCAGATACTTCTTTATCTTACTGTGTAGCTGGTAAGTTTTTTCAGTATCTTTAAATGTTATGCTTTTTAGGCATGTGGTTATTATGATAGGTAAGAGCATTTTGTATGAATAGACATGGGTTAGAAAGTTTTTTACATCTGTAATTTTTATTTTTGTTGTTTATTTATTTTTTGAGACTGAGTGGTGGTTTTGTCGCCCAGGCTGGAGTGCAGTGGTGTGATCTCAGCTCACTGCAACCTCTGCCTCCTGGGCTCAAGCCATCCTCCCACCTTAGCCTCCTGAGTAGCTGGGACTACAGGCATACATCACCACACCCAGCTAATTTTGTGTGTGTGTATTTTTGGTAGAGACAGGGTTTTGACCTGTTGCCTAGGCTGGTCTGGAACTCCTGAGCTCAAGTGGTCCACCCACCTCAGCCTCCTAAAGTGCTGGGATTACAGGCATGAGCCGCTACACCTGCCCACTTCTATCTTTTTTAAACATTTCTTATTATAGCCTATTTTCTTTAGGTATATTCTAGTGCTTAGAGAAAATTACACAGACCAATATTAAGCTAGGCCCACAACTTGATTAAAAATAAAAATAGTCCAGGCACGTAGCTCACGCCTATAATCCCAGCACTTTGGGAGGCCGAGGTGGATGGATCACTTGAGCTCAGGAGTTCAAGACTAGCCTAGCTAACATGGTAAAACCCCTTCTCTATTAAAAGTACAAAAATATTACAGCTGGGACCTGTAGTCCCAGCTACTCAGGAGGCTGAGGCAGGAGAATGGCTTGAACCAGGGAGGCAGAGGTTGCAGTGAGCTGAGATCGCACCACTGCACTCTAGCCTGGGTGACAGAGTGAAACTGTTTCCCCAAAATAAATAAATAAAATAATCCCACATGGGGATTTTACTTCATTCATTACCTTCAGAGTCTGTGTTAGGTGCTAGGTTTGCTTCTAGATTTCCAAAACTTGCCTCTAGTGGAGTCGGGAAGCTGTATAAACATTCTGTACTTCCAGGCCCATTCTTCCTTCCTGTGGTTACCTTTCCCAGGCGGAGATGCTGGTGCGCTGTCGTTTTTATTGACCCACCTATTTCTGGCCAGATGCCTGCTACACTCTAGCTGCAAGAATGACGAATAGCTCTTCTCCAGGGAGCTCCCAGTCTAGTGAGGAAGACTTTTTTCAAATATTTAGAAACCTTGGAAGACATTCTCCTTGAAATCTTAACTGAATAATTCCTTTGCTTAGTAAATACTGTTTAGGAACCCATTGAGTCCTGATGCCAGGGATGCAAAGATGAGTAAGGCCGCAGTTCTGGATCTTGAGGCACTCATCAGATCATAGAGTGATGTTTGCCAGAGTGAGGCCCTGTGTCACTGGTAGGCACGGGTGAGGATGTGTCTATGGCCCTTGACATCGTTAATTATGGCTAGCCCATCAAACATGCTATTTCTTGGATAGTATTGTTTAAGAGATGATGGAAGTAGGTATTTTAGGATAAATAAGTGAGTTGTCTTGAAGAAAAATATTTAAATAGTAATTCAGGTAATATTTCGATATAAATATAAGTGTAATTCTCAAATAATTGGCTTAGGGGAACCCTGATCCAGAGACACGGTGTGACTAATGAAAACACAGGATGAACTGACTAGTTGTGAATGATGGCAGCACATGGACTTCATTGTTGAAAGTGCTTAATCAGATTTTTTTTGTTTTGAGACAGTCTTGCTCTGTCACCCAGGCTGGAGTGCAGTAACACTGCAACCTCCATCTCCCGCCTTCAAGTGATTCTCCTGCTTCACCCTCCCGAGTAGCTGGGATTACAGTCATTACAGACATGCACCACCACACCCAGCTAATTTTTTGGTGGTGTTTTTAAATTGGGTTTCACCATGTTGGCCTGGCTGGTCTCGAACTCCTATCCTCAAGTGATCCACCAGCCGCAGCCTCCCAAAGTGCTGGTAATAGAGGTGTGAGCCACGGTGCCTGGCCAAAAGTAATTAATAAAATTTTAAGAAGGGTCTGTATTGGGGTAAAAATTGATTTTTAAAATAGTGTCTTCATCTGAGTGAACTATTTTGTTTGAATGTGCAAAAATACTTTTCTAGAGTCTTCCTTGCAGCATGGTAGTGAAATTGGAAATGGCATGAATATCCAACAGTAGGAAATTGGTTAAAATCTTATCCATCAATAACGGAGAGATAGTATGAAGCCATTGCAAATGATGATGCAGGTGCATGATTTGCCGTAGAAGGGCACTCAGAATACCTAGATACTGGGAACGGGTTAGGTTAAAATGCCAAGAATGTAAAGCCCCAAAGGGTGTGCTAGATGTCCCAACGTGGGAACAGTAGTCATCTCTGTAGCTCTGGAATTTCAACTAATTTATTTATTTATTTTTTTTTTTTTGAGACGGAGGTACAATGGTGCGATCTTGGCTCACTGCAACCTCTGCCTCCCAGGTTCAAGCGATTCTCCTGCCTCAGCCTCCCGAGTAGCTGGCATTACAGCCACCACGCCCAGCTAATTTTTGTATTTTTAGTAGAGATGGGGTTTCACCATGTTGACTAGGCTGGTCTCGAGCTCCTGATCTCAGGTGATCCACCTACCTCGGCCTTCCAAATTGCTGGGATTACAGACCTGAGCCACCACACCCTGCCGATTTCAACTAATTTTTTTTAATCTCCCTTGTGTGCTAGTTTTAGAGAGAGAAGAGCTAAACTTCACATTCCATTGTGTAGAGGACAGTATAACTTCTCTCATCTGCTTTGGTTTCCTTTCTTACAGGTGCGGAGGCACAGTTGGTGCTATTTTCACTTGTCCACTAGAAGTCATTAAGACACGGTTGCAGTCTTCGAGATTAGCCCTCCGGACAGTCTACTATCCTCAGGTTCATCTGGGGACCATTAGTGGAGCTGGAATGGTGAGACCAACATCCATGACACCTGGACTCTTTCAGGTTCTGAAGTAAGTTCAGTCGCCATTCAGTCTTCTCTGCTACTGCCGCCTGCACACCCTCTACCCCACTGTCCACACAGAATGTTCATCAGGCTTATCAAATGGGATGTTCTGTTTGCATAGCCTTGGCCCTAACTTAAGAATTAGGTTTCTTTACCAATACCTTTGAGCTGTGACCTTGCTCCCCTGGCAGCAGGGATCCCAGTGTGCATGTGACCATCATCTGGGTCAGTTAGAGTAACCCAGCAAAGCAAACCAAAAATCCGTGTGTAAATTGTTGCATCAGATTGTCACTTTTGCTCAAAGCTTTTGAGGGATAACGAAGATAAGGGGTGGTAGATTAAGATTTTAAAAATTGCACAAGAGAAAAGTTGTGAATACTATATTTTATTTATTTATTGAGATGGAGTCTTGCTCTGTTGACCAGGCTGGAGTGCAGTGGCACGATCTTGGCTCACTGCAACCTCCGCCTCCTGGGTTCAAACGATTCTCTTGTCTCAGCCTCCCGAGTAGCTGGAACTACAGGCTCGTGCCACCAAACCCAGCTAATTTTTTTATTTTTAGTAGAGACTGGTTTCACCATGTTGGCCAGACTGGTCTGGAACTCCTGACCTCAGGTGATCTGCCCGCCTTGGCCTCCCAAAGTGCTAGGATTACAGGTGTGAGCCACCACTCCCAGCCATGAATATTTTAAAAAGAAACAAAATGGTTTTTGTGGGGTTTTTTTTTTTTTTTGGCTTTTTATTGGGAAATAATTTTAAATGTATAGGAAAGTTACATTAAATAAAATAGGTTTTAAAATTTGTTTTATACCTGAGCTACCTGCCCATTTTATTATTTTTACCGCAGGAGAAATAATTTATTTGCTTATAAAGTAGCTAAATATTCCTAAGTCAAATTTGGTTGGCTTATCAGTCTATGCTTAAAAATCAAATTCAGAAGAGAACTTATGGAATATCTGATTTTTAGCTTAGGACCTTGTACTTTGAGATGCTTTATAAATGATAGTTGAATTTAACTGAGCGTGATATTCAAATCTCTGATACGGATTCTTGGGGAAGAGTGTGTTCAAGAAAGACATTTATCAAGAAAGCTATCAGTGTAGAGATTTATTTGGGAAATGTTAGAAAAAGAAGTAATAAAATGGAGATGCTTTTTTTTTTTTTCTTTTCCTGAGGCGGAGTCTTGCTCTTTTGCCCAGGCTGGAGTGCAGTGGCACGAACTCGGCTCACTGCAACCTCTGCCTCCCAAGTTCAAGAGGTTCTCCTACTTCAGCCTCCTAAGTAGTTGTTGGGATTACAGGCACCCACTACCACGCCCAGCCAATTTTTTTTTTTTTTTTTAATATTTTAGTAGAGACGGGGTTTCACCATCTTGGCCAGGCTGGTCTTGAACTCCTGACCTCAAGTGATCCACCCGCCTTGGCCTCCCAAACTGCTGGGGTTACAGGCGTGAGCCACCGCACCCGGCTGCTCTGTTTTAAAAACCACACATTTAGCAATTTTAGGAACAATTTAGATAAGGCAGGATGAGTTGCAGAGTGCTTAATTTATTTTTAGGTACGTTTTGTTTGTAAAACCTACCTATGAGTCACTCGGTCATTCATGCCAAATGTGTACAAAGGCACATCTGAGCTTACTGAGCAGAACTGAACAGCAGGACCAGCTGCCAAGGACAGATGAGGGCATCAGAAGCCCAGTGAGGGAACTAAGGAGATCGGTGTCCAAGACTCCAGGAGAATTGGGGTTTTGTTTGTTTGTGTTCTTTTTTGAGATGGATTCTCGCTCTGTTACCCAAGCTGGAGTGCAGTGGTACGATCTTGGCTCACTGAAACCTCTGCCTCCTGGGTTCAAGTGATTCTCCTGCCTCAGCCTCCCAAGTAGCTGGGATCACAGGTGTGCGCCACCATGTCTGGCTAATTTTTGTACTTTTGTTCACCACCTTGGCCAGGCTGGCCTTGAACTTCTGACCTTCAGGAAATCTGCCTGCCTCAGCCTCCCAAAGTACTGGGATTATGGGCATGAACACTGCGCCTGGGTGAGAATCAGGTTTTTAAATTAAATACTAAGAAGAGGTGGCTGGGTACAGTGGCTCACACCTGTAATCACAGCACTTTGAGAGGCCGAGGCAGGCAGGTCACCTGAGGTCAGGAGTTCAACACCAGCCTGACCAACGTGGAGAAAGCCCATCTCTACTAAAAATACAAAATTAGCCAGGCATGGTGGTACATGCCTGTAATCCCAGATACTCAGGAGGCTGAGGCAGGATGATTGCTTGAAACTGGGAGGTGGAGGTTGTGGTGAGCCGAGATAACACCATTGTACTCTAGCCTGGGCAACCAGATCGAAACTCCATCTCAAAGAAAAAAAAGAGGGGTGGAGACACTGGGCAGGAAGGTTAGGGGTGGGTACAGGAGGGACAGAAGCACAGAGGTATGAAGGGACACTTTGATATTAGGACAAATCTGAGTCCATGGTCCCCAACAAAATGGGACTGTGAAAAACACCCCGTCCTGCTTTGTCTTTTCACATGGGTAAGCAGTGCCAGTGTCCCGGGTGACACCTTTCTTCTAAGGAACATGCAATGCTTTGGACGTAAGGAAACTGAGACAGGTAACATTACTTCAGTAACGGTTAAAATGAACTTCGTCTTGCCAAATAACTCATGACTAGTGAATTCGGATTTACTCTAACTGGGGAACTGTTACCCAGAAGTGTGAGTGTAGACGGGGCCAAGCCCGGAAGGTAAATGGGAATGTTACTCCATTTTAGGTTTTACAGGATGTGTGGGTTGAGTGTCCGTTATCCAAAATGCTTGGGACCAGAAGCAATGTGGATTTCAGATTTTGGAATATTTGCTTCATCATAACCAGTTCAGCACCCCCAGTCCAGAAATACAAATTCTCCAGGGGGCATTTCTTTGAGCATCATGTTGTCACTAAAAAAGTTTCTGATTTTTGAATATTTTGTTTTCTTATGGCTCTCTAATCTCCAGTAAATCCTTACCCCCGCCCCTACCAAAGCGAGGGGTAGAGAGAGAGAGAGAGAGAGAGAGAGAGTATGTGTGTGTGTGTGTGTGTATGTGTGTGTGTGTATTCCCTCCTCTCAATTAGGGCAATTATTTATTAAAATTTAAATCAAAGGAAAAAAGCCACTCCATATTTTAATACAGGAACTACTTCCACACCACACACAAGACAAGCTATTTTCATTATGGGCTCACTGGTTTCATTGGTTAATGCAGCTACAGCTGCACAATAATGAGCCATCACTTACATATGAATACTTTCTCTTTTTTTTTTTTTTTTTTTTTTTTGACAGACTCTCGTTCTGTCGCCCAGGCTAGAGTGCAATGGTACAATCTTGGCTTACTGCAACCTTCGCTTCCTGGTTTCAAGTGATTCTCCTGCCTCAGCCTTCTGAGTAGCTGGTACTACAGGCGCCTGCCACCATGTCACCATGCCTGGCTAATTTTTATATTTTTAGTAGAGATGGGGTTTCACCATTTTGACCAGGCTGGTCTCAATCCTGACCTTGTGATCCTCCTGCCTTGGCCTCCCAAAGTGCGATTACAGGCATGAGCCACCGTGCCCAGCCACATATGAATGAATTGATTGATTGATTGATTAACAGACAGTTTCCCTCTTGTTGCCCAGCTGGAGTGCAATGGTGTGATCTCAGCTCACTGCAGTCTTTACCTCCTGGGTTCAAGCGATTCTTCTGCCTCAGTCTCCTGGGATTATAGGCATGTGCCACCACACCTGGCTAATTTTATATTTTTAGTAGAGACAGGGTTTCTCCATGTTGGGCAGGCTGGTCTCAAATTCCTAGCCTCAGGTGATCTGCCCGCATTGGGCTCCCAAAGTGCTGGGATTACAGGCGTGAACCATCACACCCGGCATGAATACTTTTAAAATCAGTTTATTATATTAACATCAAAATTCAAACAATGGCATTAGTTATAATATTTTTTAAGGCATTTGTAAAGTGGCATTTTTCACCCAAGAGCTGTTTTATTTAAGATTTATTTCTTCGGCTTTATTATATATTTTTTAAAGTCTCGGCCGGGTGCAGTGGCTCATGCCCGTATTCCTAGCACTTTGAGAGGCCGACGGAAACGGATTGCTTGAGCCCAGGAGTTCGAGACCAGCCTGGGCAACGTGTTGAAATCCCATCTCTACAAACAAATTAGCTAGGCACGGTGGCTTGCACCTGTAATCCCAGCTATGCAGGAGGCTGAGCCCAGGAGTTGAAAATAACTGAGCGTGGTATTCAGATCTGTGAAACTGATTCTTGGGCAAGAGTGTGTTCAAGACAGACATTTATCAGGAAAGCTGCTTATCAGTGTAGAAATTTATTTGGGAAATGTTAGAAAAAGAGGTAATAAAATGCACGTGGTCTGTTGTAAAAACCACACATTTAGCACTTTTAGGCACAATTTACATAAGGCAGGATGTCCTTGAGCCCCCGAGATCAAGGCTGCAGTGAGCTGTGATTGTAAGACCCTGTGTCAAACAAAAAAAAAGATTATCTCACAGAACTAATAACTTTCAAGTAAAAGACTACTTTAAAAAATTGTGAGTACGTAGTAGGTATATACATTTGTGAAGAAAACTACTTTTACGTAGTATTATTTAATGGATTTTTCACAGCCTTAGCAGATTAGTACTCGGGTGTAAAATCACGTCTATTTTAGAGAGGAGGACATACAGGTTAAGGGTTAAGTAACTTGCCCAAAGTCATGTTCAATGTAGGTCCACCTTGTTTCTAAGAAAGACTCGAAACTGCTATAAGTAAAGTAAACAAGCAAGCCCCAGACACAAGGCTGAGCCTCTGCTGCTTTTCCGTGAAAGCAGCAGCAGTTCCCAGCTCAGAGACTCCCAGGACTCCACCGTCCTGCTTCTGTGGCTATTGCTCCCATTCCCTTTGCTATGCCTGCAGCCTTACAACCTCTGGCTGTTGGAGGGGTCCCAGTGCTCAGACCCTGGCCTTCTCTAGCTACTGCCGCTTCCTCTGTGGGCACACTTAGTCTCATGGCTGTAAATACCATCTGTAAGCTGGCAGCGTTTCTGCTCCGAGCCTCACACGCTCCATCCGGCTGCCTGTTTGACAGCTTGGATGCTTATTAGCCAACCAGGAGAAACATGAGCAAAACAGAACTCCATAAAAGCTGCTGCTCCCAGAGTCTTCCCTGTCTCTGTTAAAGCAACTCCATCCTTCAGCTGCACGGATCTCAGCCTCACAGTCATCCTTGGATCTTGTTTCTTAACCCTCTCGCAAATCCTATCAAGTCAGCCTTCCAAGTAAATAGCGAATCTGACCCTTTCACTGCTTCCTCCACCACTGTCCTGATGGAAGCCACCGGATCTTACCTGTATTGGTACATTTGCCTCCTGACTGCTCTGGCTTGAAACCTTGCCGTCCTCTACCTCAGTGTATTCTCTTTTTTTTTTAGTTTATTTTATTTTTTTAAACCCACCTGCAACTGTCTTGATTGAGTTATAATACCTCAGTCTGTTCTCAGCAGAGCAGCCAGAGAACCCTCTGCTCAGATTCCTCTGGAGTTGCTGTCCCCCTTGAGTAAGAGCCACAGCCCTCCCTGCGGCCTACCAGGCTCTACACTGTTGTCATTCTTCCCATTACTTCTGACTTCTCATCTCCTATTCTCCCCTTTGCCTCTCCAGCCACTTTTTTGTTCCTTTAAAGGGCCAGGAATGTGTCCCACCACAGGGTGTTTGCAGTAGACATTGTCCGCCTGACTGACTTTCCGCTGTTGTCACCTTTGCAGGAAGACCTTACAGTGACCATGCTATTTAAAAGCAAACTCACCCAGCCCGACTTCCTGCTTTATTTTTATCCACAGCACTTACGTCCCTCCAACATACAGTGTACTTATTTCTATTCTTTTCTTCCTCTTCACCACCCCCTCCCATGGGACTTCTTTGGAGGTAGTGACTTTGGTTTGTTTTGATTACTGAAACTGCCCCCAAGCATCCAGAATGTTGCCTGTCACATAGCAAGCATTCCATACAGATTGAATGCATGAGTTCTGGCATGTCAGTAAGATATTGCATATGAAGGGCTTAACACTCCCCCTATGTAAATAGTAAAAACTGCTGTCGTTATAATAGCTACTCTCTGCTTTTAAATGCAAGGCTTTTTTTAAATTTTTACCCTTGAAGTCTTTTATTTCTTAATAGAGGAAAAAAAAGGGGAACATCATATTGCGTAACTCTCGTGTGAAGAAAGCGTACTTACTCTTCAGGGGAAATGTATATCTTTTCCTGTTAATAAGTTGTAAAAGCAGTCTGTAACTCAGGACTTACATAAAAACAGTATACCAACGCAGGAAGCTTTAGGGTGACTTAATGGAGGGTGACTCCTTTTCAGCCAGCCACCCTGTGGGTTGAAGCCACCATCCTCTCTCACCTGGATTATTGTACTGCTTTTGTGTTTCTTCATTAACCATCCCTAATCTAAGGGCTGTGACAATGGTTTACAGGGAGGGTCTTTATCTAGTAAGTGATCAAACAAGAACAAGAGTACAGGCTTTTCTCTGTCTACATAGCCCATGTTAGTTTCCTGTTGACATTTTTAGAAGACACTGTTTATCAAAAACCCATACAAAGCTAGGCGCAGTAGCTCACGCTTGTAATCCCAGCACTTTGAGAGGCCAAGGCAGGTGGAATATCTCAGGTCAGGAGTTCTAGACCAGCCTGGTCAACCTTGTGAAACCCCATCTCTACTAAAAAATACAAAAGCCAGGCTAGGCGCAGTGGCTCACACCTGTAATCCCAGCACTTTGGGAGGCCGAGGCTGGTGGATCACGAGGTCAAGAGATGGAGACCATCCTGGCCAACATTGTGAAACCCTGTCTACTAAAAATCCAAAATTAGCTGGACGTGCTGGCGCGTGCCTGTAGTTCCAGCTGCTCGGGAGGCTGAGGCAGGAGAATTGCTTGAACCTGGGAGGCGGAGGTTGCAGTGAGCCGAGATTGCGCCACTGCACTCCAGCCTGGCGACAGAACAAGACTCTGTCTCAATAAAAATAAAAATAAAAAATAACTTAAATAAAAATTTAAAAATACAAAAACCAGCCAGACATGGTGGCAAGTGCCTGTAATCCCAGCTGCTCAGGAGGCTGAGGCAGAAGAATCACTTGAACCTGGGAGGCGGATGTTGCAGTGAGCCGAGGCAACAGAGCGAGACTCGATCTCAAAAAAAAAAAAAAAAAATCCATACAAATAACCAAATAACATGGTCATTCATTTAAAAGTTGGCTTCTTATTAATAGTCTTAATCATTTGGGGAATACTACTTTAAAAGACTTGTCAGAGAACAGAATTTTTTTTGTAGGACATTTATTTTTCAAAATCAAATCATTGTATGCTGATGTCTCATATTAAGTTAACCTATTAGGGAAAAAATATTCTGTATTGAAGAACTTATCTTTTTTTTCCTTTAATATTTACTTAAAAAAAAAAAAGGCAAGATGTTAACAGACTCAGGTGTCTGCTGTTCAGTTTGCCAGAGTAATAAACTGTATATGTATTTCAGGTATTTGCTTTAAAAAAATTAAAATCTGGCTTAATTTTTTCCAGTAGTTCTTACTGTTTAAACTGCTGAGATACATTCTTTTTGTTTTTTCAGGTGGCTTTTTCATCTGAAAAGTAATGTGTTAGTGGTCTCTTATCCGTCTTTTAAGAACTGCAATGTTTAGATGAGACATTTGTCTTGGATTAATCTGTGATATGCATATCATGATATAAAACTGGTGAAGATAATGAAATGTTCCAAACAAGACCCTGATTGTTTTTCCCCCTAAATGAAAGTTTGTGACTGTGGGAAAACAAATCTGGGTCCTTCTGGGCTTGATTTTGCAGCTGAAACGTACCATTTATAATAGGATCTTAATTGTTGCAGAAAAGTTTTATAAACATCCAGCTAGGTTAGGAGTTTGGATTATGTAACAGATTTGGCTTTTTGCCAACTGTTAATATGCGTAACTATGGAGACCGCCTTTCTTAAGTTCTTAAAAGACCTGAGTCACTTGAGGACACAAATTCCCTACTGCATTATGGATGAGTGGCCTCAAGCTTCCTGGAGCCAGAGATTCCCTTAATTGTGTTTAAATGACTCCTGAAGCTGAACAGGGTGCATTAATGGGGGCCACAGAAAGGAGCTAAACTTTACACAACTTCTCGGTATACTTAGCATTTGACAATGTTGATTATGTGCTATATTATAAAGTATAGGTCACTTCAAGGTGTTACTTGAGAGAGGTTTTGGTTCAGAGAGCTTGACCTTTTGAAAAAACAATAGTGAGCCCGGCACGGTGGCTCACACCTGCAATCCCGGCACTTTGGGAGGCTGAAGCGGACGGATCACGAGGTTAGGAGTTTGACACCAGCCTGGCAAACATGGTGAAACCCCGTCTCTACTAAAAATACAAAAATAATTAGCCAGGCATGGTGCCACATGCCTGTAATCCTAGCTACTTAGGAGGCTGAGGCACTGCACTCCAGCCTGGGCAACAGAGTGAAACTCCATCTCCGAAAAAAAAAAAAAATTTAGTTGGGCACACTCTTGTAATCCCAGCTATCCGGGAGGCTGAGGCAGGAAATCCCTTGAACCTGGGAAGCAGAAGCTGCAGTGAGCCACACAGCTTGGGTGACTGAGCAGGACCCCATCTCAAAAAATAAAAATAAAAAAAATACAGAAATTAGCAGAGTGTGGTGGCTGACACCTGCAATCCCGTCTACTCAGGAGACTGAGGCTGGAGAATCGCTTGAACCTGGGAGGCAGAGGTTGTATTGGGATCACTTAAAAGGTCCTGGGCCGGCCAGGTGTGGTGGCTCACGCCTGTAATCCCAGCACTTTGGGAGGCCAAGGCAGGTGGATCACTTGAGGTCAGGAGTTCGAGACCAGCCTGACCAACACAGTGAAACCCTGTCTCTTTTTTTTCTTTAAAAAAAAAAAAAAAAAAGCTCCTGGGCTTACACTTGCCAGTAAGGAAAAGGTTTTGATTAGAAAATAATACCACTCTCTCTCTCTCTAATATTTTTATGTAATTTAATTACATAAATGGGACTGAGGTTCTGGCTACTTTTTTAAATAATAGCTTTTTTTTTTTTTTTTTGAGAAGGAGCCTCACTCTGTCACCCAGGCTGGAGTACAGTGATGAGATCTTGGCTCCCTGCAACCTCAACCTCCGCCTCCCAGGTTCAAGCAATTCTCCTGTCTCGGCCTCCTGAGTAGCTGGGACTGCAGGCACACACCACCACGCAAGGCTAATTTTTATATTTTTAGTAGAGACAGGGTTTTTAGCATGTTAGCCAGGCAGGTCTCAAACTCCTAACCTTAAGTGATATGCTTGGCCTCCCAAAGTGATGGGATTACAGGTGTGAGCCACCATGCCCAGCCAACAAGAGCTTTATTGAGATAATTTTTTTAGTAGATTCTTTAGTATTTTGACATAAGATCATTCCGTCTGTGAATAGAGGTAGTTTTACTTTTTTCTTTCCACTCTTCTTTGTCTAATTGCTAGCCTACTACTTTTTAGGAAAGTTCTTAAAGGTACAGATAGTCTTTATTTTAAACATCCAAAAATTCGGAGAAGAGAGGCTAAGATTCAAAATTTTATTTATTTTGTACATTCAGAGTACCTAGAGCATGAAAAGTTCCATAGTGATTTGAGGAAGGAGAGCTGGAAATAGACAAAGGTTTAACATTATCCAATATGCCGTGGACCAGAATGTCAGCTGTATCTCTTCTGCGTCAAAAACAAGCTTAATTTGGGAAACTTTCTCCATGGAGAAAGTGGAAGTGGTAGAAATAGAATAGACAGGATTCACTTACTATTAGTTTTACAGGGACATCTTTTCTATAAAGTGAAAGATCTTTTTATCATACCTTCTGTGTATTATAGTGAAGGTAAAACATTTTATTAACTGTTTTTTCTTTTTGAGATGGAGTCCTCTGCTGCCCAGCTGGAGTGCAGTGGTGCCATCTCAGCTCACTGTAGCCTCCACCTCCCAGGATCAAGCAATTTCCGGCTAATTTTTGTGTTTTTAGTAGAGTCGGGGTTTTACCATGTTGGCCAGGCTGGTCTCAAACTCCTGAGCTCAAGTGATCTACCCACTTCAGCCTCCCAGATGTACTAGGATTACAGGCATGAGCCACTACTCCCGGCCATTCTATTAACTTTTGACTAGCATATGATTATTTGTGAACTAAATCAACCCGGAGTGCTATCAAGTGGAAGGTACTCCTAGTAAAGAGAGATCCTCAGTAAGAAAAGGAGATTAAATTAGAGAAGACCATCATGTAACAATGTAAATTCTACTGGATACCATGGAAATCGAACCACTGAAGGCAGTAAATTTAATCAACTTGAATATGTTGCAGCAGAAAAATGCCTCTAAAGAATGTTCCATACAATCCTTTTAGGATTTTCTGAGTCTCTTTTAATCAGAAACAATATTTAACATTTTTTTGTGAAAAGCATATTGGCGAGGTTATAGAGAAGTCGGAACCCCTTTTATGTTGCAGGTGAGAACGTAAGGTGGTGTAACCACTGTGGAAAACAGCCTCATGGTTCCTCAGAAAATTAGGCATAGAATTACCATGTGTCCAGCAATTCCACTTGGATTCCGCAAAAGAATCCAAAGCAATGACTCTACCAGATATTTGTACACCCATGTTTATAGCAGCACTATTTATAATAGCCAAAACGTGGAAGCAACCCACATGTCCATCAATGGATAGATGGATAATAAAATGTGGTATATACAGCAATGGAATAGTATTCAGCCTTTTTTAAAAAATGAAATTCTGGGTGGTCGCGGTGGCTCATGCCTGTAATCCCAGCACTTAGGGAGGCTGAGGTGGGTGGATCACTTGAGGCCAGGAGTTTGAGACCAGCCTGGCCAAGATGGTGACAACCCATATCTATTAAAAAAAAAAATATATATATATATATATACACACACACACACACATATATATACACACACAAAAATTAGCTGGCCATAGGGGCACTCACCTGTAATCCCAGCTACTGGGGAGGCTGAGGCATGAGAATCGCTTGAACCCAGGAGGTGGAGATTGCAGTGAGCCAAGATCTTGCCACTGTACTCCAGCCTGGGTGATGGAGTGAGACCCTGTCTCAAAAAATAATAATAAAATGAAGGAAATTCTGACACATGCTACAACACGGATGAACCTCAAAGACTAGACGAAATAAGCCAGTGACAAAAATAGATATGACTCCACTGATAAGAGATACCTAGAGTTGTCAGATTTATAGACAGTAGAATGGTGGCTGCCAGGACCTGGCAGGAGAGAAGACTAGGGAACTAGTGCTTAATGAGTGCAGAGGCTCAGCTTGAAAAGTTGGAAAGGTTCTGGAGGTAAATGGTGGTGATGGTTGCACAACAGTGTGGATGTACTTAATGCCACTGAACTGTACACTTAAAATGGTTACGATGGCCCAGGATTGTGCTCCCAGGCCCTCCCGAGAGGGAGGGGGAGGGAAGAGACAGGACCAGTCAGGCGCACTGGGCCCTCACCGTTCCCTTGAGTGTGAGCGCTGTAGGTGCAGGGGCCTCGGAGTCGACAGCCATCGATCCTCTGGTGGCCTCGAGGTGGTGGTGGTGGTGGCAGGGCCGCCCCATGCAGTCTGGAGGGGACCAGGGAACTGCAAGACCAGCCTCTGGAGGAAGGTTCTGCTGGGAGGAAGTGCTCCCGCTTCGCTTCTTCCTGTGCTTGCACAAATGATTCCAAGCTTACATGGCATTTTAGTATAGCAAAATGAAATGCAAGGAACCAAAAACAACGTAATTGAAGGTAGTAAGGCCAAAATTGAATAGGAAGATCATCAGTCAAGGAAGATCCACTGGAGAAGTCTCAATCTGGCACCCAGGCTGGAATGCAGGGACGCGATCTTGGCTCACTGGCTCAGGTTCAGGTGTACATGTGCAGGTTTGTTATATAGGTAAACTGGTATCCCGGTGGCTTTTTGCACAGTTTATTTTGTCCACCCAGTATGCTCATCCATGTTCCTGTGAAAGACATGATCTCCTTTTTTACGGCTGCATAGTATTCCATGGGATGGAAAATAAAGGAAGCAGTGTTTTATTATGTACATTTCAGCAGGTCTTCTTGAAATTTAACTAAAAATATGACTGCTCCCCCTTCAGAGAACTGCTCTTTTCAGTACCAGTTATGTCAAACAAACCAGCCCCTAGATATTTACTGTTTGCTATTCTTGATCATACTTGAGAAAATATTATTAAATATCCTCACACTAGGAATGAGAAGAAAAAACGCCTGTCAGAATTTTACGGAATACTTTTGCATTTCACTAGCATTCATTAATCTTTTACTTTTGGTAAACATTTCCATTATATTTCAGGATTTTGTACTTCTAAGCATTAGGTTTATGAAATACCACATCTGCCTATTTACTCAACTTATTTCCATTACTTACGGCTTTTTGCATTATCCACTTTTCCTGATAGCTTGTATAGATTATTGTCTGTATTTCTCTAAAACAACCAAGCTTTAAGTGTCGAAAATTATTTTATTTCTTTACAGTAATTTAAAAATAATTCCAAGTTTTTATATTTGTTTAGGGACACTATATTACAAATATTAATTTGATATTAACACAAAAAGTAAATGAGTTAACATTTGGGCATACAGATGTTTGTGTTACCCCAAAAAACTACTGGGTGCAAACTGTTAGGTAAATCTGAGGTTTCACTGGCAACTTTAAGATCTCAACCTAAATAAACGTTTTTATTAAATGTTCAAATGAGAGCAAGAAAATAAAAATTGTTCTTTTTTTTTTTTTTTTTTTTTTTTGAGACGGGGTTTTACCATATTGGTCAGGCTGGTCTCGAACTCCTCACCTCAGGTGATCCACCTGCCTCGGCCTCCCAAAGTGCTGGGATTACAGGCGTGAGCCACCGTACCCGGTCAAATTGTTCTTAAAATGAAAAAAAAAAAAATGGTTACAATGGTAAATTTTCTATTATGCGTATGTCACCACCAAAAAAAAAAAAAAGTTTAAAAGAAAAAGCAGTCATGGTATAATCTTTGGACTTGAGATACTAGGCTTTGGTTTTAAATAACTGTCATCCTGT
Source organism: Cacajao melanocephalus (assembly GCA_963573385.1). NCBI lineage: Eukaryota > Metazoa > Chordata > Mammalia > Primates > Pitheciidae > Cacajao > Cacajao melanocephalus. Next base: position 33,663 of record CAUYLG010016948.1, read on the forward strand.
CCATGAAAATTTTTAGAGTTTTCTATTCCTTAAAATCTGCCCCTGCCAATCAACTTTTTTTTTTTTTTTAATTTTTGAGGCAAGGTGTCTCTCTTTCGCCAAAGGTGGAGTGCAGTGGTGTGATCATGGCTCACTGCAGCCTTGAACTCCCAGGCTAAGCAATTTTCTCACCTAAGCCTACTGAGTAGCTGGCACCACAGGCACACACCACCATGGCTGGCTAATTTTTTCATTTTTTGTAGGGATGGGGTCTTACTATATTGCCCACGCTGGTCTGGAACTCCTGGGTTCAAGTGATGTGATCCTCCTCCCTGGGCCTCCCAAAGTGCTGGGATTACAGGTGTGAGCCACTGAGCTAGCTCTATTCCATATATCCCTGTGTAAGATTCTACTACATAAGGTAAAGATCTAGAAGATAGAATTTTAGAAGCAGTAAATCCAAAGGAAATCTCTGAACCTGTTTCTCAGTGAATCTTGTTATGATGAGGATATTATTCCCTGTGTGGAACCCTCTGCCAGATACTCATCCCACCTTCACAGGATTTCATTGTATAATGTAGACCCTGCACAGCTTCCTCTTGTGTGAACAGGGGAAATGGCTTCTTGAAAATATGTCAACTGGGCCAGGCGCAGTGGCTCAGGCCTGTAATCCTAGCACTTTGGGAGGCCAAGCCAGGCGGATTACCTGAGGTCAGGAGTTCAAAACTAGTCTGGCTAACATGGCGAAACCTTGTGTCTACTAAAAATACAAAATTAGCCAGGGATGGTGGTGGGTGCCTGTAATCTCAGTTATTCAGGAGGTTGAGGCAGGAGAATCACTTGAACCCGGGCGGCAGAGGTTGCAGTGAGCTGAGATCGTACTACTGCACTTAGCCTGGGTGACACAGCAAGACTCTGTCTCAAACAAAAAAGAAAAAATGTCTAACTGATGCTTTCTGAAGCATAGTTTTTCACTGTGTGTGTGATAGCAGTATTCTACAGCCTTCCCATTCTGTATTGTAATCTAATCAGATAAGAGTTGAGCCTGGGATCTCTTGAACATTTTATTCTCTCGAGGAACTAATGGTAAGGTTGACTCCTCATCATTTTTCATAGGCCTTGCCTGAGGGGTTTTAAACGTTTGTCTTTTCTTATTATTCAGGTCGATCTTGGAGAAAGAGGGACCAAAGTCACTTTTTAGAGGCTTGGGTCCAAATTTGGTTGGAGTTGCACCATCAAGGTAAGCATTAAACTTTCCCGCTAGCTCATGCAAAGCCTTATGGAATGCTGGGCCCTTTTGTACCAAAGGGTGATGCTGCTGAATGACCAGTGTCTTTTTCTGTGTTGGATTTGCCTAAATATAGTGGACATAGCAAACAGTCATTAAAAATTGTAGGTGTTTCTTCAGTGTGTAAAAGAAAGAGATTCTACTTACTGTATTCTTCATATTCTTAAGTGTGAAAATCTGCTATAATTACCCTAATACACTCTTAAGCGTTTGCTACTCTAAGTATAGAACGTGGCCAGTAGCATTAGTATTGTCTGGGAACTTGTTATAAACATACAATCTCAGGGTACAGCCCAGACCTACATCAGAATCTGCTTTTTTTTTTTTTTGAGTTGGAGTTTTGCTCTTTCGCCCAGGCTGGAGTACAGTGGCGTGATCTCAGCTCACCAAAACCTCTGCCTCAGCCTCCCAAGTAGCTGGGACTACAGGCACATGCTACAATGCCCAGCTAATTTTTGTATATTTAGTAGAGACAAGATTTCGCTATGTTGGCCAGGCTGGTCTCGAACTCCTGACCTCATGATCCGCCCACCTCGGCCTCCCAAAATGCTGGGATTACAGGCAAGAGCCACTGCGCCTGGCCAGGAAGGCTTTCATAACACAATAATGATAAGTAGTTAAGATCCTAACCTGAAAAATATATTCTATGATTGATCGATTGGCCAGTAGAAGAAGGAAACATTTTTCCCTGCATTGCTGGTGAGAGAAAGGAAAAATCCCAAGTAGCTCCTATTCCCCAGCCCCAACAAGAGGGGAGACAGCGGGGTTACGTAAAAGTGAAGAGAAAACGGGTGAAGGGACCACTCTGCAATAGTCAAGGCAGGGGTGGGGGAGGACCCTTTATGAAAACACAGGTATGATATGATGACTGTTCTGTGCGATCCTGAGTCATCCAAAAACAGTTCAAATTATATTCAACATTCTCGTTTTGGCACAAGGTGAAAAAGTATGGTCTATTCTAGAAATATTTTAAAAGTTAAACTCTCAATGTGTTGATGCTTAAAGGGTTGGCATTTATCCAGAATGAAGAATGTAAAAGGACTTTGTAGCTATCTTCCGCAAATCTCACCTCCCTCGATTACTTTAAACACCTCTGTCATCACTAAATCATTTCTGGAGGGACAAACAAGGGCTTCCTAAACGTGCCTGTGGCAAGTTTTGGTTTTAGCACAGGCGAGGACGAGCTTTTCAGCTACATGGTAGCGTCTTTCCCGTTTTATTTTCCTAAATTTTTCAGGTGTTCTGGAGGGACATAGAAAGTTGCACCATGATGATTTCTTTATAATGTTCTCTTTGTTCTAACAGGGCTGTCTACTTTGCATGTTACTCCAAAGCCAAAGAGCAATTTAATGGCATTTTCGTGCCTAACAGCAATATTGTGCATATTTTCTCAGCTGGCTCTGCAGGTATGTCACCCTAGTGAGTGAAGAGGGGGTTTCTCTCGCTTTTCTAAAGCATGCATTGTGCCAAACAGTTTCTCCAGGAATTAGAAGTTAGCTCCCTGCTTCCTTGCCACCTCAAATCGTTTTTCTAAAGCTTTGTTACCACTGATACAGTGAGCGAGAGCGGTTTGTAGCTTGATTTCATTTTCCTTGACTACTCAAGCTCTTTATTTGCCCTCAGGATTTTCATGCTCTGTACATGCTACTGTTATTTCATACTTTGGGGGGTTTTGTTGTTGTTGTTGTTGTTGTTGTTATTTGTTTTTGTTTTTTTATTTTCCATTCCTGAGTTCTTGTTTTTGTTTTTTTGAGACGGAGTCTAGCTCTTTCGCCCAGGCTGGAGTGCAGTGGCACAATTTCGGCTCACTGCAACCTCCACCTCCCGGGTTCAAGCAGTTCTCCTGTCTCAGCCTCTCGAGTAGCTGGGATTACAGGCACCTGACACCATGCCCTGGTAACATTTGTATTTTTAGTAGAGACGGGGTTTCACTGCGTTGGCCAGGTTGGTCTTGAACTCCTGATCTTGTGATCCACCCACCTCAGCCTCCCAAAGTGCTGGGATTATAAGCGTGAGCCACTGTGCCCAGCCTGTATTTCCTTCTTCTGAAGGAATAGTGATAACTTTTTCATGTCTTCCTGTTTCCCCATCAAGTGATTTTTTTTTTCTTTTTTTGACACAGAGTCTCATTCTTTTACCCAGCCTGGACTGGAGTGCAGTGGTGCAATCTTGTTTCACTGCAGCCTCCGCCTCTCAAGCTAAAGTGATTCTTGTGCCTCAGCCTCCCGAGTAGCTGAGATTACACGTATTGGCCACCATGCCTGGCTAATTTTTGCATTTGTAGTAGAGATGGGGTTTCACCATGTTGCCCAGGCTGGCCTCCAACTCCTAACCTCAAGTGATCCATCCTCAGCCTCCCAAAGTGCTGGGATTACAGGCATGAGCCACTGCACCCGGCTCCATCAGATGATTTTCTAAAATGAGAACTGCTTTCTTCGTGATCCTCCCATAGGGAGTCCCACACACCCTGTGTACAGTTGGCACTTTTTTTTTTTTTTTTTTTTTTGAGACGGAGTCTTACTCTGTCCCCAGGCTGGAGTGCAGTGGTGCGATCTCGGCTCACTGCAGCCTCCGCCTCCTGGGTTCAAGCGATTCTGCCTCAGCCTCCCAAGTAGCTGGGACTACAGGCAAGTGCCACCATGCCTGGCTAATTTTCTGTATTTTTAGTAGAGATGGGATTTCACTGTGTTAGCCAAGATGGTCTCAATCTCCTGACCTCATGATCTGCCCGCCTCGGCCTCCCAAAGTGCTGGTATTACAGGCATGAGCCACCTTGCCCGGCTCAGTTGGCACTCCTGACCCCAGCTCTGGGTGATGCTGTGAAGGTGTGGGGCTTGCAGTGGAGTTTTCCAGTAGGGTCCATGGCAGCTAGTAGGACATCTGTTCTCTTTTGAGGGAACCATTCCATTTCCTACAGAAAAGTCACAGCGGGACTTTTCCCCACGATGTACTGGTTGCAAAACATGAACGTGTAGCTTTCTGAGAGAAGGCTCTTTTGTATAGAGTTCTATGTCCATTTAAATAGAAGGGGTTTTTTTAATTGGTTTTGTTTTGTTTTGATACCGGGTCTGGCTCTGTCGCCTAGGGTAGAGTACAGTGGCATGATCTCAGCTCACTGCAACCTCTACCTCCTGGGCTCGAGCCATCCTCCTGCCTCAGCCACTCGAGTAGCTGGGACTACAGGCATATGCCACCATGCCCAGCTAATTTTTCTGTATTTTTTGCAGAAATAGGGTTTAACCGTGTTGCTCAAGCTGGTCTCAAACTCCTGAGCTCAAATGATCCACCCGCCTCAGTCTCCGAGAGTACTGGGATTACAGGTGTGAGCCACCACTAGACTCTGCCTAGAAAGATAAATTGGCAAAAAAATTTGCATCTCCTACCAGTCTGTAAGGTGCACACCAGTTTTGACTGCTGTTGTCACTCCAAATACAAGTGCGACCAACCTGTCTGAATATTTATAGCTGATTATTTCTAGACCCTGAATAGAAAATATTAAAGTTGGTTTGTACAAGGAAGCCATTGCTGTGTAACAAAGAGCTCCGAGGAGGAAAGGCGGAGTTCCAGAACAGGTTGCTGTTCACCTAAAGATAGGCCAGCAGTGAGTTACCATGAGCTAAGAACTACTAATCCGCTTTGTAACTTTTGCCAAGTTAACTTAGAAAGAGCCCTTGGTAAATAAACAGGCCTTAAAGAAGTCCTTAAAACCAGTGGCATAGTATTTGATCCTAGTATCAAATTAATCTGCTCCCCCGGTACTGTGGAGAGCGTGAGGTATTGGAGAAGCGATACCATGTGTCAGATTAATACCATGTTGTTGCATTTCTTGGTTGTCCTGGAATGGTTCACAGTGTTTAGGTGGGGAACGCTTGGCTGGATGTGGCTCATCCTTGTAATCCCAGCACTTGGGAGGCTGAGGCTGGAGGATCACCTGAGTCCAGGAATTGAGACCAGCTTGAGCAACAAAAGAGACCCCCATCTCTACAAAAAAAAAAAATTTAGAAAGATGAAGGCTTACTGACAAAATGGTTCCTATAAGCAGATCCATCTTAAAAGTTAAATTATTTCTGGATCTGAAGCTTATAAATTGGGGTTTAGGACAGTTATAATTTACAGTAGGAATCACATTAACACAAATATCAACAGCACCACCTAGAGGTTGAAAAGACTAGAAGGGGTTCTAGAAAATTGAGAGAAACTTCTTTTAGATCCAGGAATACCAGTAGATGCTACACTTATCGGGGAAACCAAAGCTTCTATCTGCAGGATAGAAATATAACTGCTTCCTGCCATCTATTTTTATTAGGCCATTGAAATCCTGATTTCAAAGTTTATCATATGATAATAGACATCTTTACCAAGTATTAACCTTTACTGTTTTTTTTTTTTCCAGCTTTTATCACAAATTCCTTAATGAATCCTATATGGATGGTTAAAACCCGAATGCAGCTAGAACGGAAGTAAGTAATAAGGACTTTATTTTTAACAAGTAATAACTTGTTCCTTAAAGGATTTTTGGGAGTTTTTTTCTTCCCCAATTCCCCCACATCTCTAAGGAATGAACTACAGAGTCCTTAGCTATCCCCCTGCTCGTTTTCTAAATCTAAGCACATGTGGGGCTCCTTCTGTGTTGAGGTTTGTGCTCTGAGCATCACGGGAAGACGAGGGCCAACAGAGATGACAAATGGGAAGGAGGGGGTTTCTCTGGTTGTGTCCCCTGAGCCTGCCTTCTCAGATAGCCAGTGACTGCCCTTTGCAGATCCCACCCCAGTTGGAGTGCTGTGGATTCTCCTCGGATGGCCTCCCTTTCCAAAGGGAAGTCAGTAAAGGCAGAACACTGAATGTCCTCGGACCTCAGAAGGCTAATTTTTAGTCTCCAAAGGCCCTCAGCTGTAATAGGTTTTTGCCCTAAAACTCCAGCCAGAGGTTTGTAACGTTTTAGAGGGCTGTGGATTCCTTTGGCAGTCTGGTGACACCTGCAGGCCCTTTTTAGAATAATGTTGTTGTTTTTTGGGGTTTTTTTTCTGAGACAGGCTCTCAGTTGTTGCCCAGGCTGAAGTGCAGTGGTGCAGTCTTGGCTCACTGCAACCTCTGCCTCCTGGGTAGATTCATGTATTTTTTGAGACAGGGTCTCATTTATCACCCAGCCCTGACGTCCCAGGCTCAAGCAATCCTCTGTATCAGCCTCACATCCACAGTAGTTTGAGACCACAGCTGCATGCCACCACACCCAGCTAACTTTGTTTTTCTTGTTGAGATGGATCTTGCCATATTGCCCCGGCTGGTCTCAACTCCTGGGCTTAAGCAATTGTCCCACCTCGGCTTCCCAAAGTGCTGGGATAACAGGCATAAACCACCACACCAGGCCTTACAATAAGGTTTTTAAAAATACATTTATCAGTGATATAGTAGTATGCCTCTTTAACACATTAAATTAATAAGATCTAGCAGTAGTCCAGTAACTACCATAATTTCTAAGAAGTGATGACAAACAGTGCCCTTTGATGTTTTCAACAAATGTAATGTGACATAAAAATATTTCTATTTGTGTCACATCACGGGTACTACTACTACTCCCACCTCTGCTATTGCCATCACCACTCCCGCTCCTACCACCACCACTGCTACTCCCACTACTACTATTACTACCACTACTACTGCCACCACCACCACCACTAATGCTCCCACCACTAGTACTACCACTACTACCACCACCAGCACTGCTACTCCCACCATTACTACCACCACCACTACTACTACCACCACTAATACTCCCACCACCACTTCTACGCCCACTACTATTACTACCACCACTACTGCTACTACCACCACTAATACTCCCACTACCACTGCTACCCCCACTACTGCTATTGCTACCACCACTTCTACTACTACTCCCACCACCACTAGTACTACCACTATTACTACCACTACTACTACCACTACCACTACTGCCACCACCACTAATGCTCCTACCACCACTGCTACCACCATTGTTACTCCCACTACGATTACTACTGCTACTACTACTACCACCACCACCACCACTAATACTCCCACCACTAGTATTACCACCACTACTACTACTGGAACTACCACCACCACTAATACTCCCACCACCACTACTGCCACCACCACTACCACTACCACTGCTACTCTCACCACTATTATTGCTGCCACTACTACTACTACTACTACTACTACAGCCACCACTGTTACTACCACCACTGCTACTACCACTACCACTTCTACTGTGGCCTGTTTGTTTTCATTGATAATTGAAGGAATGCTGATTTTGGTTAGGGATTAGGGTTGAAGATACCGTCTTCTCCCCAGTCTAAGTGAAGGAACTACCAGCATTCTATTAAGAACCCCTATGTTGGCCAGGCACGGTGGCTCACACCTGTAATCCCAGCATTTTGGGAGGCCGAATCAGGTGGATCATGAGGTCAGAAGTTCAAGACCAGCCTTGGCCAACATGACAAAATCCCATCTCTACTACAAATACAAAAATTAGCTAGCTGTGGTGGTAGGTACCTGTAACCCTAGCTACTCGGGCTTGAGACTCCTAGCTACTAGGGAGAATCGCTTGAACCCAGGAGGTGGAGGTTGCAGTGAGCTGAGATCACATCACTGCACTCCAGCCTGGGTGATAGAGTGAGACTCTGTCTGGAAAAAAAAAAGGCAGGCAGGGAGTGAGAACACCCTAGCAAGGGTAGGTGGGGGCCACAGTTCAGTTTTCTTTCTAATGACCGTAATAGCCTCTGCATGAGTCACTGACTCCAAGTTCCCCCAGTCAATCTATTCTATCTGAAAGAGCCTTCTAACACGCATCAGGCCTAATCATTTGAACAGACCACTTGCTCAGACTCTTTCAATGAATCCGTTCCTCTCAGGGTAAACTCCTAATTCATCAGTCCTGTAATTTTCCAAAAATGTCATATGCTCTTATACCTCTGTCTCCCATGTATGCTGTCCGTCACCCGAGATCCCCCCTCCCCTTCCTGGTCATGCTGTCACGTATCCTGGAAGCCTTTGGTAATTCCTCCTAATTCCATGTGTTCCACAGTGCCCTTATATCACTTCTGTTTAGCAAGGGATAAACAGGTCCGTCAGCTGAGAGCCCTTATGTGCGTTCTTATCATTCTGCCTAATGATGGTGCTCAGAAGACTTTAGAACTTTGGGTGAGCTCTATTAATAATTGTCCCTCAGCAATGGATATTTGTTGCTTGCACCTTCAGTAGGGAAAAAGCAGGGAGCTTTGTCTAAGAGATTACAGCTTTACAGATAAAAAAGACAAAGTTTGGTGCCAGTGAACCTTCAAGAATCCCCAGTACAGGTTGGGTTAGGAGAGAGAAGATTGGGAGGGCTTCAGAGGCAGCAGCACCCAACTATCATCTTCAGAATAGCCTGAAGACCATTCTCAGCAGTCAGACTGTCGACATTCCAGAAAATGTCCACATTACTCTAAAGGGATACACAGTTATTGTGAAGAGCCCCAGAGGAACCCTGCAGAGGGATGTCAGTCACATCAGTGTAGAACTCAGTCTTTTTGGAAAGGGAAAAAAAAGAGGCTTTGGGTGACAAATGGTGGGGTAACAGGAACTGGCTGCCATTCGGGCTGTTTGTAGTTATGTAGAGAACGTGACCAAGGGTATTACACTGGGCTTCCCTTACAAGATGAGGTCTGCGTGTGCTCACTTCCCCGTCAACGTTGTTTTCCAGGAGAATGGGTCTCTTGTTGAAATCCAAAATTTCTTGGGTGAAAAATACATCCACAGAGTTCAGATGAGACCAGGTGTTGCTTTTTCAGTATCTCGAGCCCAGAAAGATGAATTGAATCCTTGAAGGAAATGACATTGAGCTTGTTTCAACTTCCGTAGCCTTGATTCCGCAAGCCACAACACTTAAAAACAAGGATATCAGGAAATTTTTGGATGATCCCTGTGTCTCTGAAGAAGGAACTATTCAGCAGGCTGATGAATAAGATCTAAGAGTTGTCCAGCCATAGAAACAAGATGCCAGATGATTCCTAAGACCTATTTGTGATATTTAAATAATGCAATAAATGACACTGATTAGAATAAAAAAAAGAATAGCCAGGTGGGGGCGGCAGTGAAGAGTTGGGCAGAAAGAGGGTGAGTGAAATCTTGAGGCAAGAAAGCGTGGTTAGGCCGGCCACGATGCCTCAATCCTGTAATCCCAGCACTTTGGGAGGCCGAGGTGGGCAGATCACTTGAGCTCAGGAGTTTGAGACCAGCCTGGGCAGCATGGTGAAACCCTGTCTCTACAAAAAATACAAAAATTAGCTGGGCATGGTGGCACGCACCTGTAATCCCAGCTACTTGGGAGGCCGAAGCAGGAGAATCGCTTGAATCCAGAAGGTGGAGGTTGCAGTGAGCTGAAATTGCACCACTGCACTCCAGCCTGGGGGACAGAGTGAGTAAGAGTCCATCTCAAAACAAAGCGTGGTTAGTTCTGGGGATCTATAAGACAGGAAGTGTGGTTGGCGTGTACTATGTGCATCTGCGCCGGAGAAGGGAATTTTGGAAAGGTAAGGCTGGAGGAGCAGGGGAGCCTAATCCTTCCCAGGCCTGAAAGGGAGTTTGGAGTTGGGTTTTGAGGGCAATGGAAAGTCATCAGAGCAGTGGTCCTCAGGGGAAATGAGGATGGAGATGGGGGTGTACCCTCCAGGGGACAATCAGCAGCAAAGTTTGGAGACATTTGTAGTTGACACAACTTGGGTGGGTGTTTTTGGTGTCTAGTATGAATAGAGGCTGGGTTGCTGCTAAACATCTACAAGGCACAGGACAGCTCCCTTCTCCCCTAACTGAATGGTCTAGCCCCAAATGTGAATAGTGCCATGGGTGAGAAATTCTGCATGGTTTTGAGCACAGGAGTTGCATGGTTGGATTTGTGTTACAAAGGTCACTGTGGCTAAGGAACAGGAACAGCCTATGGGGAGATGATAAAGAAGGGACAGAGGCCAGCTGAGACTGACTGAAGCCCAAAGGGGGCTTTAGGTCTTCGCCCTCTCGGAGAGGCCTGTGACGTGTGACCAGTGCACAACTAACTATACTCATCCAGTGGCTCACTCCCTGCCTTGCAGCCGCAGTTCATAAATAGTTTTATGTCCTGGAGCAGGAGCCTCTATAGCTGAGGGTTTTCATTCACTAATTTTATGAATTTAGCAATAATAGAATTAAAACACACTATTTGGAGATGAATGCTGTCAGAAATCTAATGAGAAGCCTCACCAACAGGTTGGAATGTTCCTATTTTTCTTTCCTACTATTTTTTTTTTTGTAGAGATTGGGCCTCACTACATTGGCCAGGCTGGTCTTAAACTCCTGGCCTCAAGCAGCCCTCCTACCTCGGCCTCCTGAAGTGCTGGGATTATAGATGTGAGCCACTGCACCTGGCTCTTGTGATCATCCTTTACCTTTAACTTAGTCCCGTGTTCCACTGAAAGCATTCCCCGCGTGTCATGGCTTGTGACTGTTAATCTAGCAGATGTGCCACGGTCAGCTTTCTGGATTGTCTGACTGTTTTGCATTTGTAGATCCTCTGTGATGAGTCTTACTGTTCCCTGCAGCTCTTTCTAAAATTAGGTCAAATGCTAATGTTTTTATGAACATGTTTCTATGACTCTTGATACAGATGTAGCTAGTATTCTGTGGGCCTGTGAGGTGTCCCAGCTAATTGGTCTGGCCTCACAGTGGACTGGGGATCAGCTGACAACAGTACAAAGATACGTGGGAAAAATTCTCCTCAAACCATGTTTTTCCTCCACTGTCAAACCACAACAGTCATTGACCCAGAAGATGACCTCTGTGACCAAATGTGCAGGGTTTTTTTCCCCCACACACAAGCAGCAGACACCGGCTGGATGTCCTTTCGTTCAGTTCCAACACTGTCTACCTAAAGATAGCGTCAGATTCCATAGTTTGGGGGCTCAGTCCCCAGGACTGCCCACCCCCACCCACCCACACACCAGTTGCATGTCTGGGCCTCCAGAGCTGAACAACCAGCTTCAAGTCGGGGTTCCCGTGACCCTCTCTTTGGGTTCTGTTAATTTGCTGGAGTGGCTCACAGAACCCAGGGAAACACTTAATGTTGACTGGTTTGTTATAAAGGACATTGCAAAGATACAGAAGAAGAGACAGGTAGGGACAGGTACAGAGTAAGGGACGGAGAACTTTCATACCCTCCCTGAGGGCCACCCTCCAGGAGCCTCCACTGGATCAGCTCTGGAAGCCCCCTGAAACCTGTCCTCGTGGGTTTTTATGGGTGCTTCATGCCAGCAGCATTCCTTCCCCCAGGGGATAGGAGGGGACTCTTCATGGAGTAAGACCAACAATCAGAAAGGTGTAGGGACATTAGAGAATGGCCTTGGGGCAGGTGAAAGGAGGACAAAGGACTCTCAGAGGCTGCCCCGAGGCCTCACACACCCCACATTATTAAAAAAGGCAAGGGCTATGGGAATTAGGAGCCAGGAATGGAGACGAAAACCATTATCTTTCCTAACACCACAAGGAAGACCCATTTCTCCTACTGTGTGATGTCTCTGTGTATTCCACCATGATATGTCTCCTTAACAGCCTATGCCGGTCTCTTTTACACAGAGTGAGGGGCTCTAAGCAGATGAATACACTCCAGTGTGCTCGCTACGTCTACCGGACCGAAGGCATTCGTGGCTTCTATAGAGGATTAACTGCCTCGTATGCTGGAATTTCCGAAACGATAATCTGCTTTGCTATTTATGAAAGTTTAAAGAAGTATCTGAAAGAAGCTCCATTAGCCTCTTCTGCAAATGGGACTGAGAAAAATTCCACAGGTTTTTTTGGACTTATGGCAGCTGCTGCTCTTTCTAAGGGCTGTGCCTCCTGCATTGCTTATCCACACGGTACGTGTTGCTTTTGTTCTTCCAGAACAGTCAAACAGCTGTCAGGGTTGTTGTTTGTGGGTATATCTAGACCTCCGTGGCGCACATTGAAGCGCAAGGTCCCTGCAGGTAAGGTTGGTGAGGACGAGGGAAACGGGCACTAACCTCATGGACGTAGGTCATGTTGGGGCGGAGGGGACTCGAATTTACTCACCACCAGCTGGTTGTGGCCAAAACTTGCTGTGCAGAAATGCAGGCCCTGGGTTGCTAAACTTCTGCTGTTTTCAAAGAAGCTAAAAATCTGGATTTTATTTAATATTCCTTGAATCAAAATAATATGGGAGCCAAACTTAAAAATCAGCCTCCACTTTCAATGGAACTTTAAGTAAGGCTACTTTGGGTAAGTTTATTTTTTTAAGTTATAGAATTGTTGACCTACTGACCTACTTATGTTTTAATAATGCTTAGTTTATTGTGCCATGAAAAACAGATTTATTTTCATAAGCTTACTGTCAGCTATGACAAATGCACACGGTCAACTCAGTAATAGGTGCTGAATCTCCCTCGTGTGCTGGGGAACTAAGCTGACCCCAAAGGACACCTGAGAAAAGAGGTCACTGATGCCTCCCAGGGCCTGAGGTCCATGTGAGGGTAGGAGTGATGAATGTCCAACTGTGGGCGCCTGGGAGGGAGGGCCAGATGGGCAAAGGCTGGCAAAAGGAGAGAGTGGCTTTTGAGTTGGACAGAGTAGAACAGGTTTGCAGGAGGAAGAGAAAACCGAAAAGTGTAAGAAAGTTTGTTGAAGATACTGCATACTTCACGCAGATTACACCTTCAGAGAAATTAGCACTTGCTTAATTGGGAATAACATTTAAGTCCCATTCAAACTAAGCTCTTTTTTAACCCCTTGAAAGTTATTTTGCTGTAATCCCAGAACTTAGGGAGGCCAAGGTGGGCAGATCACCTGAGATCAGGAGTTCAAAAGCAGCCTGGCCAACATGGTGAAACCTCGTCTCTGCTAAAAATACAAAAATTAACCGGGTGTGATGGTGTATTCCTGTAATCCCAGCTACGCAGGAGGCTGAGGCAGGAGAATCACTTGAATCCAGGACGCAGAGGTTGCAGTGAGCTGAGATCGCACCATTGCACTCCAGCATGGGTGACAGAGCAAGATTCTGCCTCAAAAAAACAAAAAAAGTTATTTTGCACTTTTGTGTATATGTAAGCATCCATAGTTGACCAAATTCTAGAGTTGGAAAAGGTTCTAAAAATAACTTAATTTTTCATTGTCTCTCTAGGTATGTGACTCTTCTGTCCAAATACAGCTGAGATGGGAAATAGACATAGTTGTAAACCTGACAATTTTATTTTTTGAGACAGAGTCTTGCTTGCTCTGTAGCTCAGGCTAGAGTGCAGTGGCGTGATCCTGGCTCACTGCAACCTCCACCTCCCTGGTTCAAGCGATCCTTATTCCTCAGCCACTGTAATAGTAGGCGTGCACCACCACGCCCTGCTAATTTTTGTATTTTTAGTAGAGATGGGGTTTCACCATGTTGGCCAGACTGGTCTCCAGCGCCTGGGCTCAAGTGATCTGCCTGCCTCTGCCTCCCAAAGCTCTGGGATTACCCAGCCTAACCTTGACAGTTTTAAAACTGTGTGCTGTGGATTCTTTCCCCACTTAATACCTGGTAAAGTAGATCTTTCTCTCTCTGCAGAAGTCATAAGGACGAGGCTCCGGGAGGAGGGCACCAAGTACAAGTCCTTTGTCCAGACGGCGCGCCTGGTGTTCCGGGAAGAAGGCTACCTCGCCTTTTATAGAGGACTGTTTGCCCAGCTCATCCGGCAGATCCCAAATACTGCCATTGTGTTGTCTACTTACGAGTTAATTGTGTACCTGTTAGAAGACCGTACTCAGTAACAGGCCAGAAAATTGTGCTCTAGAAGAATAAAACTGAAAAACTCTAGAGAATTTTTTTTCCCCGTTGATGTTTAGAGTGATTGAGACTGAAACAGGAAGGGCCATAAAATACCTGGCTCATGTCACCTGTTGGACATTTCCTTTTGGATTCATGCTTTCTGGAAGGTTTAAATTCATTAACGTTAATAGTTAATTATAACTTTTTTTTTTAACTTAAGAGGATTCAGGGTTAAGCAGCAACTAAATTAAATCATGCTATTTAATTTAAGTATACATTTGGCTTGCGTCCTCTTTTATGCTCACTATACTATGAAGGATTTAAGTAGTTCAGAGAAACACGCCCTAGAAATGCAGAGAAAAATGGTAAAGTCAGAATACAACTTGTTTTGTAATCTGACTTTAAGATCTTGCACTGCTAGACAGGGAAGAAGTGTCACATTTTGGCCGGGTGTGGTGGCTCACGCCGGTAATCCTAGTACTTTGGGAGCCAGGGCGGGTGGATCACCTGAGGTCAGGAGTTTAAGACAAGCCTGGCCAACATGGTGAAACCCTGTCTCCATTAAAAATACAAAAATTAGCCAGGCGTGGTAGTGCGCACCCGTAATCCCAGCTACTTGGGAGGCTGAGGCAGGAGAATCCGGGGTGCAGAGGTTGCAGTGAGCCAACATCACACCACTTCACTCCAGCCTGGGTGACAGAGTGAGAGTCCATCTCAAAAAAAAAAAAAGTGTCACATTTTGATGGTGGTGTATGGACCAGGACAAATTTCCCAGCAATTTTTCTCCTTTGTACATTTCCAATTACATGCAGATTGATCATCTAAGCTTTCAGACTACTGAGATGAATATATATAACTTTTCTTTTATCTTTCTTTTTTTTTGAGACTGAGTTTTGCTCTTGTTAGCCAGGCTGGAGTGCAATGGCGCAATCTCAGCTCACCACAACCTCCGCCTCCCAGGTTCAAGCGATTATCCTGCCTCAGCCTCCCAAGTAGCTGGGATTACAGGCATGCGCCACCATGCCCAACTAATTTTGTATTTTTAGTAGAGACAGGGTTTCTCCACTTCGGTCAGGCTGGTCTCCTGACCTCAGGTAATCCGCCCACCTTGGCCTCCCAAAGTGCTAGGATTACAGGCCTGCGCCACCACGCCCCGCAGAATATATATGACTTTCCGACAGTAAATAAGCTATAAAAAATTTCCTGAAGTATCCTCTTCTCCCTACTTTGAAGCAAAGACAAGAATTTGTTATTTTTATTTTTATTTTTTGAGATGGAGTTTCACTCTTGTCACCCAGGCTGGAGTGCAATGGCACGATCTCAGCTCACTGAAACCTCCACCTCCTGGGTTCGGGCAATTTTTCTACCTCAGCCTCCCTAGTAGCTGGGATTGCAGGCATGTGCCACCACGCTCAAGTAATTTTCTGTTTTTTTAGTGGACATGGGGTTTCTCCATGTTGGTCAGGCTGGTCTGGAACTCCTGACCTCAGGTGGTCTGCCCATTTCAGCCTCCTTAAGTGCTGGGATTATAGCTGTGCCATCCCACCCAGCCCAAAGGCAAGAATTTTTAAAGAACTGTTTATCAGTGGCCCGCAGGCCTCCTGGATATAGTTCCAGAAGTTAAGACCAGGTACCTTGTTAAGTGTGAGATAGTGCAGCTGCCCTATTTGGCTGTGAATCCAGAATGTGCTGAAGAACAGTTACTCCCACTGAAGTCTTTAGCCCTGTCCCCGGACGGATCTCTGCTCTTGCAGAAAAGGAGCACAACACAGCACTCTGGGTCACCCATCAGAAGAGCTCACTTTTATTCTGATAGAAAGCGCTGGGATTGTTTTAATATCCTAGTTCAACATTCAAAAAAGAAATTACCAGATGTTACCCCCTTGGATTTAAAGCAAATTTAATAAGGGAACAAAAAGATGATACTAAGAAGACCAGTAAAACCCACAGTCTTCCATTAGTTCTTTCACTGGAATTTCAGTATATTGTACATGAAGGTTGTTTTTCAATCTGAATGTCTAGAAAGATACTCATTTCTAATACCTTTTGCACTGTAGTTTCAGATTTAATTGCAAACACTCTGGTGGGGTTAAAAGGATATTTCCAAGTTATGCTTACTTTTATTCACCTTTATATAGTCATAAGGGAAATTAACTGGTATTCTTGACTCTCTAGTGTAATTTGCTCCAACTACTGTGAAGAAGTCAAAATGAGTGACTTTAGTGAAGCTTCTGCACTTCTAAAATACATGACAGGAATGCTATTCCAGAAGCTTTTTTTTCCTGGAGACAGAGTTTCGCTCTTGTTGCCCAGGTTGGAGTACAATGGCGTGATCTCAGCTCAGCGCAACCTCTGCCTCCGAGGTTCAAGCGATTCTCCTGCCTCAGCCTCCCAAATAGCTGGGATTACAGGCATGCACCACCACGCCTGGCTAATTCTGTATTTTTAGTAGAAATGGGGTTTCTCCATGCTGATCAGGCTGATCTTGAACTCCTGACCTCAGGTGATCCACCCACCTCGGCCTCCCAAAGTACTGGGATTACAGGTGTGAGCCACCGAGCCAGCCCAGAAGCCTTTTTGTTGTTGTTTGAGGTGGAGTCTCGCTCTGTCTCTTCCAGGCTGCAGTGCAGTGGCGCAATCTCAGCTCACTGCAGCCTCTGCCTCCTGATTTCAAGTGATTCTCCTGTCTTAGCCTCCCAAGTAACTAGGACGACAGGCGTGCACCACCACACTCGTACTTTTAGTAGAGATGGGTTTCACCATGTCAGCCAGCCTGGTCTTGAACTCCTGACCTCAGGTGATCTGCCTGCCTCAGCCCCCCACAGTACTGGGATTACAGGTGTGAGCCACCATTGCCTCACCCCACCCCCCGCTTTTTGTGTTTTTCTTTTTTTGAAACAAGGTATCACTCAGTCACTGAAGCTGGATACAGTGGCAAGGTCATAGCTCACTGTAACCTCAAACTCCTGGGCACAAGGGATCTTCCCACCTCAGCCTCCCAAGTAGCTTGGACCACAGGAAAGAACCACCATGCCCAGCTAATGTTTTTTCATTTTTTTGTGCAGATGAGGTTTTGCTCTGTTGCCCAGGCTGGTCTCAGACTCCTGACCTGAAGCAATCTTACCTCCTCAGCCTCCCAAAGCACTGAGATTACAGAGTGACATCTTATTTTCATATTCACATTCCTGTTTTAATATTCATATTCAATGATGGCACTTAGCAACATCCTCCTATATCTGCATTAAAACGCATTTTTCAAGATTTAATATAAAGGTGTAAAATTGCTTCATTTTTCACTTGAATGAATAAATTTGGTATTGACCTATTATAATTTTAGTTTCTGCTTCTGTCCCAGGGCATTGAAATGCGAGTTGCTTAAGCACCCAAAGTAGGAAAGAAGTGATGCTTCCTCTCTAAAGGGGCTCATTAGATTTAAAAATGGGAAATAATCTGTGGTTTTTCTCTTAATTTTTGTGGGTATATAGGAGGTGTATATTGTGTACATGAGATATTTTGATACGGGCATGCATCATGAAATAAGCACATCATGATGAATGGGGTATCCATCTCTTCAAGCGTTTAACCATTGAGTTGCAAACAATCCATTTACACTCTGTTATTTTGAAATGTACAGTTAATATCTTGGCTAGGTGTTTCACACCTATAATCCCAGCACTTTGGAAGGGGGTGGCAGGCGGATCACTTGTGCTCAGGAGTTCGAAACCAGCCTGGCAACATGGTGAAATCTTGTCTTTATTTTAAAAAATAAAAAAGCTGGGTGCAGTGGTGTGCACCTGTGGTCTTAGCTACTCCGGAGCCTGAGGCAGGAGAATGACCTGAGCCCAGGAGATGGAGGTTGCAGTGAGCTGAGATGGCACCATTGCAGTCCAGCTTGGGTGACAGGAGTGACCCTGTCTCAAAAAAAGAAAAAGTAGTTAAATTATTAATGCCTGCCAGGTGTGGTGGCTCACACCTGTAATCTTAGCACTTTGGGAGGCAGAGGCAGGCGGATCACCTAAGGTCAGGAGTTCAAGACCAGCCTGACCAACATGCTGAAACCCTGTCTCTACTAAAAATACAAAATTAGCCAGGCATGGTGATACATGCCTGTAATCTCACTTACTTGGGAGGCTGAGGCAGGAGAATTGCTTGGACCCGGGAGGTGGAGATTGCACCACTGCACTCCAGCCTGGGCAATAAGAGAGAAACTCCATCTTAAAAAAAAAAAATTATTGACTATAGTCATCCTGTTGTGCTTTTTTCTTTCTCTTGTTTTTTAATATAAAGATTTTTAAAATTAAAACAGTTTTCCTTTTTTTTTTTTTTTTTTTTTTTTTTGAGACAGAGTCCTTGCTCTGTGGCCCAGGCTGGGGTGCAATGGCACAGTTTCAGCTTACGGCAACCTCACCTCTCAAGTTCAAACGATTCTCCTGCCTCAGCCTCCCAAGTAGCTGGGATTACAGGCACCTGCCAGCACGCCCGGCTAATTTTTGTATTTTTAGTAGAGACAGGATTTCACCATGTTGGCCAGGCTGGTCTCGAACTCCTGATCTCAAGTGTTGTGTCTGCCTCGGCCTCCCAAAGTGCTGGGATGACAGGCGTGACCTACTGCGAGGTGGCTCACGCCTGTCATCCCAGCACTTTGGGAGGCTGAAGTGGGAGAATTGCTTGAGCCCAGGAGTTCAAGGCCAGCCTGGGCAAACATAGGGAGACCCTGTCTTTACAAAAAAATTAGCTGAGCATGCACCTGTAGTCCCAGCTACTTGGGAGGCTGAGATGGGGGGATCCCTTGAGCCCAGGAGATCAAGGTTACAGTGAGCGGTGAGATCATGCCACTACACTCTGACCTGGATGGCACAGCAAGAGGGGCATCTGAGCCTGTGGAGTGGTCTGACTCCAAAGTCAAGATCTGGCAAACTTCCATTCTTAAGAATTACAGATCCACAGAGGATGTTGCCTATCAAGGTGTGCCTAAACTAATGCACGTAATTGGCCTAAACTAATTGGCCACATAGATTAGAGAGTCCTTCCTTTGGGTGGGACATGCAAACTAAATCTTCCTTGGGAAGCAAATGGTACTTTTTTTGTTTTTGTTGTTTTTTTGAGACAGAGTCTCGCTCCGTCGCGCAGGCTGGAGTGCAGTGGCACCATCTCGGCTCACTGCAACCTCCACCTCCCCGGTTCAAGCGATTCTCCTGCCTCAGCCTCCTGAATGCCTGGGACCACAGGCACCTGCCACCATGCCTGGCTAATTTTTGTATTTTTAGTAGAGATAGGGTTTCACCTTGTTGGTCAGGCTGGTCTCGAACTTCTGACCTCAGGTGATCTACCTGCCTTGGCCTCCCAAAGTGCTGGGATGACATGCATGAGCCACTGTGCCTGGCCAGCAAATGGTACTTAAACCCAATGCCTGCTCTTTTGAGGGAAGATACACCTTAGATCATTTGCTCGTTTGCTCATGGCTGGTGAAAGCATCGAGACCACATGGAAAGGCTTTTGCTGGGTTACTCACAAGAAAGAGGAGTTTCAGACCAAGTGACCCTCCAGGTTTCCTGTCTGGTTCACTCCAGTCCTTCCCACCTACTGAATGTGCATGATTTGGGTGTGGACAGATAAACTGGCTGCAAGAGTAAAAAAAAAAAAAATTGGCCTCCATCCATCACTACCCACAAAGAGTTTACATTGTTAACCTCAATAAAACAAAGTTGTCAGAACACTGGAACGTATTGTGTAATTGGATACAAATATTTTCTGTTTAATTTTTAAAAGTTAGTATTTAGCTGAAATCCATAATGAAACACAGTGACTTCCTCTCAAATCTCCCACCAGCAGCTAATCAGTTTGCAGTTCAGCGTTACCCATTCTCCACTTCCCACAAACACATAAAGCTTTATTTAAGCTGTGGATGTTATTTAAAAATCAATCTGCATGTTTTTTGTTGTTGTTCTCGTTTTTGTTTTTTCGAGAAAGAATCTCCCTCTGTCACCCAGGCTGGCAGGCAGTGGCCTGATCTCGACTCATTGCAACCTCCGCCTCCCAGGGTCAAGCAATTCTCGTGCCTCAAGACTCCTGAGTTGCTGGGATTACAATCGTACACCACCACGCCCAGCTAATTTTTGTGTTTTCAGAAAAGACTGCGTTTCACCATGTTGCCCAGGCTGGTCTTGAACTTCTGACCTCAGGTGATCTGCCCGCTCGGCCTCCCAAAGTGCTGGAATTACTATTGTGAGCCACTGCTCTCCGCCTGCATGATGCTTTTTTTTTTCCTCTCAGAAAAATTAGTAACAGTGACATAGCATGTTGCTCTTTAGAAACAATGTATCGTCCATCTATGCCAATAACTCCAGGTCTGGCATTCTTTCTTATGGTTGCATTATGTTCCGAAGTATAGCTATCCTATGATTTATTCAACCACGTCCCTATCCGTGGATGATCGTGTTTCTAAAAAGCTAGTTTTTCAACCTTTGGAGCAGCTTAACAGCACTGGGCGCATAGGCTGGGTTTGGCTAGACAGGATTGGCGAGGGGGAGAAAGGCTTATTACAAGCAGTAGCGTACGCTGGAGATGCTCCCCTTGACCGAAGGTCGGTGGACTTTCAGACGCCCGACCTCCCTGCCTGGCGGCCGGCGCGGGAGGCAGAGGGCGTGGCTTTCCCGCCGAGCTCCGCGCCCCGCCCTCCCTAGGCCGCCTTCCACCTCCGGCCGCGTGGGGGCGCTCCCGGGCCGGCGCTGTCGCTGCCGCCGCCGCCCCGCCCTCCCGGGCTCACCCCGCGCCCCGATTGGCTGCGCGGCGGGAGCGCGCCGAGTCAGGGGGGCGGGCCCGCGCCCGCTACAAAGCGGCGAAGGTCACGGCGCGAGGAGGCGCGCGCCGCCGCCCCGCGTCCCGCCTGCGGCCCGTGCCCACGGCGTCGCCGCCGTCCGCCCGCCTGCCGTCCTGCCTGCCCGCCTGCCGTCCTTCCGTGCGGGGAGCCATGGAGGGAGTGAGCGCGCTGCTGGCCCGCTGCCCCACGGCCGGCCTGGCTGGCGGCCTGGGGGTCACGGCGTGCGCCGCGGCCGGCGTGCTTCTCTACCGGATCGCGCGGAGGTGAGTGCACAGCTCGGCCCCACGCGGCCCTCGGCGCCGCCCGCTGGGCCCGCCCCCACGCCGCCCCGGCCCGCTGCCAGCCTCGGCGGGGACCCGGCCTGTTCGCGGGCGCGCGGAGACCCCCGGCGCGCGCCGCCGGCCCCCGAGACCGGGTTAGGACTGCGGTCGGGAAGCGGCTACGGAGTCGGAGGCGGGGCGGGGACTCCGAGAACGTGGGGTGCGGGCGGGAGCGCGGCGCGGGGGTCACAAACTTCCTCCGGGAGCCGCGCGGGGCTGGAGCCGGTGCGCGCGGGCCGCCCCTACCCTCAGCCCCACGCCGGGCCCTGGTATACTGCGATCTGGCGATCGCGGCTGGCGCTTGACGCTCGGCATGTGACGTCCCGGGTGTTTTCTTACACGCCTTATATCCGCGCGTTTCAGAGCCGCAGCCCCTGCTTCCCCAGAGCAGCTGAGGGACAGGGAGGCTGAGTAAATTGACGTTAATGAGAGGAATCATGGTTTGAGCCGATGGAGCCTGTAAGGTAGATCCCTAGGCTGGGCCGCCTCCCAGAGGTGGGCAAGGCCTGAGATGCTTCAAAGCCGTTCAAGAGGGGCCGGGGCCACCCTCATCCCTGCCCGGCTCACGGGTCGTGCGGGTCCCTGTGTTCAGATCCGGCCTTTTTTTGAAACGGAGTCTCGCTCTTGTCGACCAAGCTGGAGTGCAATGGCGCGATCTCGGCTCACTGCAACCTCCTGGGATCAAGCGATTCTCCTGCCTCAGCCTCCCGAATAGCTGGGATTACAGGCACGCGCCACCACACCCGGCTAATTTTGTGTATTTTTAGTAGCAACGGGGTTTCACCATGTTAGCCGGGCTGGTCTCGAATTCCTGACCTCAGGTGATCCGCCAGCCTCCTGCTCCCAAAGTGCTGGAATTACAGGCGTGAGCCACCGCGCCTGCCCAGATCTGGCCTCTTTCATCGGCCTCCATCGCCAGGGATAAAAGCTTAGTGGCCTCTTGCTTCAGCAGAGCCTCGCTGGCAGCTTGCTGTTTCTCCACTTGATCCACCTTTCCAGAGGGCAGGGGGAAATTGGGGTTGTGAGAGCATCCTAGAAAGAGTGGGTGGGTTTGCAGCTTCGGCAAGGGATGCAGGAAGCTCACACCCTTAGGTAAAAGGGGGTGAAGGCTTGCCCACTCAGCAGCAAGTGGCAGAGCTGGGGTTTGAACCCTGACCGTCTGGCTGATCTGTTTGTTCTTCCTTAACCCATAACCGGTGCTGCTTCTCTCCAGGGGGAAAGCAGGGAAAAAGAATTGCAGGTGGTTGAGTCACGGGCTTCCCAGAGGAGGAAGGGTTGGGAGGGACATCAGCTGTGTCTGGAGGATGGGCCAGATGTGACTGAGGAGGGTAGGTGGGGGTTGAGGGACCCCAGCCCACGGGTCCTTGACAACCCAAGTCTCTATGTCAGTTTCTCCTGGGCTTCTGGAAGCTGAGCATCTGCAGGACCAGCTGGTCCAAGCTAGTGGTTTTATACCCAGGGGACTGAGGTCCACAGACCTCAGGTGATTTGCTCAGATTCCCAGAGCATGTTGGCAGCTGAGCTGGTCCAGCACCCGGTGTTTTCCGGGACGATGCTGCCTCTCAGCTAACCCAGGTTGGGCGATGTTGCCCCAAGGATCAGAGCCTGGGTGAGGGCGTGGCCTCCCAGCCACACAGCACCTTCCTTGTGTTTATTGAGGCTGGACGCTGCAGCCATCCTCAGGGGTCCTGTCTTCCCTTCCTGCCCTGCTGGCCGCAGCTTTCCATCTCCTGGAAACAAGAGTTTGGGGCCTTGGAGAAGTATTGGGCTAGCTGGTGCCAGGGGAGTTAGGAGGGTGCCTGGAAGTCCTTTCACGCCCCTGACAACACCAGCGGGTCATGGTGTGATGTTGGGACCCTTGCTGTGGATTGGGCTGAGAAAGGCCAGCCCTTCCCAGGAGGCTTTAAGATGTCCTCACAGAACACTGCGTTTTGCCTGGAGGTTATAAATTGGCCACTGTCACGATTCGGAAGCCACACCAGCCTAGCAAGAGGCTGAGCCTTCATCCCTCCGAGGAGGAGAGTGCCAGGCCAGCCAGGAAAGAAGCATGGACTCTGGCTGCAGTGTGGGTTTTGAATGACCCTTGGGGAGGCGTGTAAGGAGAGCTGTTTCTGGAAGGTGACTTGGCTGGGTGGGTGTTTGCAGGCTCAGCATAGAGATGGCAGAGAGGAGGATGTAGAAGGAGCGGGCAGGTCAGCCCCTCCTTCTGCTTTAGGACTGGCAGAGGCGCCTGGGGAGGAGGCCACTTCTCTGAAGGACTGAGTCCTCCCACAGCCTCAGTCAGGGCCCACCCTGGCTCCCCCACGCGTGGAGTCCTCTCGCCCCCATGATTGTTCCTGATGGGAGCAGCTGATGACAGCTGTAAGCACCGCACGCTGTCTTCTCATGAAACCGCCAGGGCATGCCCTGCTGTTCTCTCATTTTACAGATGAGGAAGCCAAAGCTTGGGGAGGTTGGGCTACCTGCCCCACATCATCTGGCTGTCAAATGGTAGGGCCCTGCCTCGTACCAGAACTTGTCAGCCCAGCTTCCAGCTCCGGGGGCTCACGGAGCACCTTGACTGCTTCGCTGCACCCATGGGAAACTACCACGGTCAGCACAGTCACGGGGCAGGCGCTCCAGTTCCACTTCCCTGTGTCCAGGCCATTGTGAAGGCTGTGGCTTCCTAGGCCTCCCTGTCACCTGGATGCTGCCGCTCAGGTGCCTGTCCTCAGCCCTCTTCAAACGATGCCCAGGATCTGTGCCCTGCCAGCACATCCCTGCACATACCACCGTCCCGCCTCCGGGGCTTTGTTGGTGTTTACTGGGATTGTCTCCTTTCTAGTGTTTGGGGACAAAGAGGATGCAGCCTCCCAGAGGATATGCAGCAGAGCCTCATTCTGAAGTCAGAGTCCCCTGTAACGGCCCCTCCCGTTTCCAGGCTCACCCCTTCCACTCACTCTCCTGCTGCGGCACGCTCTCCCTGAGCGACTGCTGCACCCTGGGCACACATTGGGTGGTCCCCTCCCTCTGCTGTTTGTCCTGCTGGCGAGCACAGCTGTGCTTTGGGACGACAGCAGATGCACCGATTATTGGCCTCTGTCCTGTGGCATCTGTCACCAGCTGCCCTGTGAGGCCGTCGCTCTTGCCTTGCTCACGTTGCATCTCTGCCAGCCTAGTGTGGTGCTTGCTAAGCTGATGGGACGTTCCACTCACACCAGGCTGGGGTCTGTTCCCCAGAAGGGTGGATTTGGGGTGTTTTCCATCTTGGTGTTGGAGTTACTGCTGTGGATTTAAGTGTATTTTGCTTGGAGACGGGCTGGAGGCCTGGCAGTGCTACGTTCTGAATTGCATTTTGATGCTGCTATTGCTGAAGCCCAGGAGGCCCCCCCTCAGGTCCTTCTGGTTAAGTGAGACACAGCTTTGCCCACCTAAGCAGGAAGTGCAGGCGAGGAGCTGCCTGGGAAGCTGTCCTGGGATGTCCTCTTGGGAGGCTGGCCTCTGGCTCCCTGGGTGCCTGCAGGGACCTGACTGTCAGTCTTCCCACCCCCGCTGGGGCCAGCACACAGTGTCCAAGGTCCCAAGCAATGCACTAGGCCCCTGTCTGAGAAGGCTGTGATTTCTCACGGCTTGGCAGAGACCCTGGGAGATGCCCAGCCTGCTACGGCCACTGAGCTCCCCAGGGCAGGGACCAAGCCACATCCAGTGCCACCTCCAGCAGGTGTCCAATGCCTGACACGTTCCTAGGCCGAGGACCCAGTGCTAGGCTCACACCTAGAACAGAGCCCCTCCCACCTGCAGGGAATAGTGAGGCATCGAACGGGAGCTGTGTTTTAATATCTGTCTGGGCTCAGGAGTGGTGTCATCATTAGGGACACATGCCCATCTTGTTTACCCTCAGTGTGTGTGCTGGGCTTGTGGACAGGGCGGGTACAGAGCGTGCAGCTGCCCTGGCTTTTTCTGAGGGGCCCATCTCCCCTGGGTGGCCTCCAGGCCCTCATGTCTGCCCACCCAATGGGAACCATAGGCTCAGCTGCTGTCCCCCTAGAGCTGGGACTGTTGTGAGCAGGGGCAGCCCCTCCCGGCCCGAGTTCCTCTCACCTGTGTTGCAGGGACATTCTGTCATGTCACCTTAAACCTTGTCCACCAGCTATGGTTTGTCCCAGAGCCAAGTTAAGGACGGAGTCTGCTGGCTTGCAGAAGAGAAGTGGGCTGAAGATTTTTCAGGGAAACTTGGGGGCATCTCCCAGAGCAAAAGCAGGGCCCAGCCTAGGCTGGCTCAGAAGAGGTTGGCCCAGATGCTACCTCAGCAGGCCTGGCAGAGGCAAGCACAGGCCAGAGGCCGGGACTGCCCCCACCTGCGTGGGGACCTTGTCCGAGCCGTGGACAGTGTTTCGCATTTAGTCACGTGTCTGAAGCCACCACGCTGGCGCCGGGGGACCTGCAGTTCATGCCCAGCTCCCTGTCGCCCCTTCCCTACCTGCCTCTCGGGGCCTTTCAGGGCTCCCCCACAAAGGCACCGTGGGAGAGGACCCCCTAGCAGGTATGGCCCACCTAACCAAAGTGGTTGGCAGCTGCTCTGGCCCCGAGAGAGCCCACCCCCAACTCTGGCAGGGATTACCAAGGGCTGAGAGTGACAGGAGCTGGAGCCACTGGCCCCAGGGACAAGAGCTAATCCCTTGCCTCCCCCTCCACTTCTAGGCTGGCTCATTCTAGATGAGTGGAGCCATTTCCCTAGCAACAGAGCTGGAGATTCCAGTGGAAACATGACTTCCTGGGGTGGGCGGGGCTTCATGGCAGGCGCCCTGGACCGAAGCCACAGTCCCTGCTCAGCTGTCATTGGTCCCCCAGGCAGGCTCAAGGGTTGACCTTCCTTTTCAAACAGAGTAAGAGAGCTGAGGCGCCCTTCGTGGGGATAGGAGGCCCATCACCCGAAGGCAGTTGGGTGCAGAGCCTTGTCCTGGCCCAGGGCTCTGGGATGGGGGGGGGGTCAGTGGGCAGGTCATCACCCATCAGGATATGCCCCCGTGCACAGATACAAAGAAGCCTGTGAAACAGGTAATTAGCACAGAGCAAGCCACACACTTAGTTGCTGGGAATGCTAGATTTGGGCCCGCAGCAGAGCAGCCCTCTGCACGCCCCAGAGCAGGGCTCCTGAGCCGGCTGTTTGTGTAATCAGCGCCCGGTGGCGCTGTCCTAATGCTGAGCACCGAGGGCCTCCCTGCTTTCTCTCATGGGATCCTCACAGTGGCCTCTCCTGGGGCAGGGATGCTCAGCAGCTCCCTTGGACAGGTGAGGGATGAGACGGTGGCCCCAGGAGGCAGAGCCGCTCTCCAAGGCCTTGTCCGGTGCCGTGCCTAGCAGGCTGGCTCCATTTTGTCGCTGGTCCGCAGGCCTTGCCCACTGTCGCCATGCTGTTGACAAGATGCGGCAGTCCTTGTGCACTGTGAGGGCTTGGGCTTGTGCTGGGGCAGGAGGTGTGGGGTGAGAAGGGTGTGGGCCGAGGCTGCTGGGGAGATGCCGAGGCTGCTGGGGAGATGCCAACTGCCCTTGTGGGCCCTGGGCCTTCCCGCCAGGGCCTGGTCCCAGCTCCCCTCCTCTCCCAAGCTTTCCCACCCTCCACGTAACTAGGCTTTTTTGGGTATTACTCTAGGCCAGGCACTGTTAAGTTCGTCCCACGAGCAGTCCCTTGTGAGAGAGTTGCTTTCGTCCCCAACTGACAGGTGATCAGAAGCTCCCTTAATCTGCGCCTGGTCAGGAGAAGCAGGTGGAGGGGAGAGTGGGCAGCCGCAGTGGTGTCAGAAGCGGGAGCCCTCCTTCCCAGGGCCCAGCCTCCCTTCCAGGCCCCTGAAGAGCTGGCTCTTTGCAGAACACACCTTTCCGTCTCACATCACTGCATCCTCGCAGCATGCAAAAGCCGGGGGTGCTGTGGTTGCCCCCACTTCGCAGACGTGGGCACTGAGGCCGAGATCACAGAGCCTCCTGGGGCTCCGTCTTCCTTCCTCTGAGGAGTGCCTCAGGATGAAGGGCCAGAGGGGCCAAATGTGCAGGGGCCCAGGCATTGCCCTTGGGCTAGAAGTGGCCCCTAGGGGAGAGATGGGGATTAGGAATGGCAAGGCTGGGGCCCCAGGGCTCCTACAGCTGCTGCCTGTCCCCCACATTGTTTCTGGATTCCTGGAACTGGGGGAGTTTTTTGGGCAGCGGTGGTCTCTCTCCCCACCCCTCCCCAGCCCCCCAGTGTTCCACAGCCAATGAGGTGGGTAGAAGGGGGCCCAGAGCATAGATCCCCCAGTGTCTGGGCTGGGATTATCCCGAGGCACCCCCTGTCACCACACCTGTGGCCAGCAAGGGCCACTGTTCCCTCCACCAGAGAGGGTTGGCCCCAGCCTGGGCAGCTGTCGCTTGCTCCCTACCTTCAGCCTCCTTCGCTCTCACACTCTGGGACTTGGTGTGTCTGTCTGTCTGTCTGTCTGTCTGTCTGTCTCTCTCTCTCTCTCTCGAGCACAGGAGGCTCCTTTCAATCTGGAAGCTCCGTGGATTGCACTCTTTCTGCAGCCTAGGATCAAGGACCTCATGGGGGAGGGGTGGTCCTAGAGCCTGGTCCCAGTCAGCCCTGTGGCCTGGTGGGCCCTGGCCCCTATTGTCCTCCATGTGTGAGCCCCAGGCCACCAGGAGCTGGTGGCCCTGGGTCCCCATGTGGCCACACTGGTGTCTAGGGATCTCGTGAGGCTCCAGCTGGCCTCCTCCCCTTGAAGACTAAGAAGCCCGAGTTGGCCTGGCCTCCTCGGTGGATGCAGCTGCATCCAGTCTGCATTCATCTCCCTCAGAGCCCTTGTTCCTTCTGCCGGCCTGGGGCCCACATCTCCAGCTTTGCGTCCCCAGATCCCACTCCTGGCACCCTTTCCCTGGTGGCCCTGGGGCAGGGCATGGAGGTCCCCTCCAGCAGGTGCTGGGGTCTTCCAGTCCGACCCACTCTTTCCTTGGTCCACAGGATGAAGCCAACGCACACGATGGTCAACTGCTGGTTCTGCAACCAGGACACGCTGGTGCCCTATGGGAACCGCAACTGCTGGGACTGCCCCCACTGCGAGCAGTACAACGGCTTCCAGGAGGTGGGGGGCCAGGCGGGCGGGTGGGCATGTGGGGGTGGGGATCCAGGAGGTATGGGTCCAGGTGGGTGGGTGGGCGCGTGGGGGTGGGGGGATCTTGAGATTTGCACCTTGAGGCCACCCTGTTCCCCTGCCCTGCCCTGGGGCTAGCGAGCCCTGAGCGTGGTGTTTCGTGTACTTTGTCTCGCTGGATTCTCACCACTGCCCTGGCACTGCACCCTCACTTGAGGAGGAACCCAGCACAGGCAGATTTGGGGTTCACACCCAGATCTTTCTGGCTCTGCATCTCGTTCTCTGTACTAGATCAGGGCTAGCAAACCTTTTCTGCAAAGGGCCAGATAGGATTTTAAGTTTTGGAAGCCATTTGGTTTCTGTCACAACTGCTAACACTGTGGAACCACTGTAGATAACACAGGAGTAAATTAGCCTGGTTGTGTCCCAGTAAACTTTGATGGCAGAAACAGGCAGCTGGTCCACGGGTCACAGTATGCTGTCCCCGGAGCAGACCAGGGTTTGCAGACTGAGTTCTGAGAGCGCAGGGCTCTGAGGCGCATGCTGGCTAGAGCACGTGGGTGGGTGGCAGGGCTGCAGGCCCTGCTCTGCGCTGGGCTCGGTGGCTTCACTGGACCTTCAGGTTTCATGGAGATGTCTTGAGAAGAAAACCAGCTGCTGTTCTGTGCAAAACAAAAAGAACGGAGATGTGTGAGATCCACCGCCACCTGCCTGGAGCGGCCCCCCAGGGACATCACCAGGCCTGAGCCAGCTGGGAAGGCCTGCCCCACCCAGTGGGGCTCCCCGCTGACCGGGAGTCCACCTGTCTCCTGCAGAACGGCGACTACAACAAGCCGATCCCTGCCCAGTACATGGAGCACCTGAACCACGTGGTGAGCAGCGCGCCCAGCCTGCGCGACCCCTCGCAGCCGCAGCAGTGGGTGAGCAGCCAGGTCCTGCTGTGCAAGAGGTGCAACCATCACCAGACCACCAAGATCAAGCAGCTGGCCGCCTTCGCTCCCCGCGAGGAGGTGAGGCCGGATCGGGATGAGAGCGGCCCTGGCTGGGGCCGGGGATACTTAGGGCAGTGGGGGACAGGCACATGCCAGGTGCTGGCTCTGGGCCTCTGGCCACTGCTCTGCCAGACAGCGGCTTTTCTGTCCTGTGTGCCCAAAGGGCCCCCCTCACCCTGGCCGCTGCCAGCACCTTTCAGGGTGTGTGAGTTCTTCCGTCCCCGTTGGAGCTGAGCTGCTTCTCCCTGTGTCTTACGGTCACTGCTGTCTGGGTTCCAGGCCTGGGAACACTGTGGAAACCTCAGCACCTGCCAGGCCAGAGGAAATTGTCCCTGGGCAGTGGGAAGAAGGGACCTTGGGCTCCAGGTGGGGCCCTGTTGGACCCACCCTGTCCTGATTCTCTGAATCATCTTGCCCACTGGCAGCCCAGGCAGTCTGCTGCGAGGTTGGTGGAGAGTGCCTCTGGCTTCTGGGAGGAGGAGGAGGAAGTGGACACTGCTGAGAGGCTTAGCATTAGGAGGTGGGCCGAGCCAGGAGCCTCGCCTCGCCTGTGCCCGCCATGGTGTCCAGGAGCCTTGCTTCCTGGCTGCTCCTGCCTGCCCTCGGCCATCCCAGGGGGTCCTGGCACCGTAAGAGGCAGGTCCCAGCTGGGGCCTAGAGACACTGGCTTCCCTGTGGTCCAGCCTGGGAGGGAGGGGAACAGAGATGAACTCAGGCCAAGGCAGGGATAGGGAACCTGCGGGACAGGAAGGCAGGGCTGACTTGGCAGCCAGGCAGCTTCTCGGCATGCTTGGTCCCAGCAAGAGATCACACTCATGACCTCCCGGCCCTGTAGGGCAAAGCGTTTGCTCCCTCACAAACAGGGAGGGAGAGGTGCATTGCTCCGTGTCTGAGGGGAGAGAGGGAGGGGACATGTCTTCTGGGCTATTCCGGAAGGTAAAAGAAACCTGCAAAGCAGCAGGCCTGGTCAGGGGCTCTCTAGTGTTCAAGGGGAAGGGCCGGCACCGTGGTCTGGGTGGTCCATCAGTCCGAGTCCAGACGGTGTCAGCCCGCAGCCGCCTTCCCCTACATTGACCCAGCTTCCCAGAGGTCTGCGTGTGGGGAGCAGGCCCTGAGTCCTGGCCTGCGGGTGCCTCCCTGGAACAACAGAACCTCATTAGTGTCCCCATCACCTGTGGGCCCTGCCCTGGAGTGGCTCTCACTCCCAGTAGTCCACATGACCATGTACAGTGGGCATTTGTCCTGTTGGGCAGAGGGGAAGCAGGTTCAGAGTGGGGTCAACTTATCCCCAGTCACCCCCCTAGTAAGTGGCAGGCCAGGATCTGATTCCATGTCTGACCTGTAAGACAGAGGCAGCTCAGCCACCCCTGCAGACGCCAAGCCTGTTCCCCCCGCCCCCCGCAGGGCAGGTACGACGAGGAGATCGAGGTGTACCGGCACCACCTAGAGCAGATGTACAAGCTGTGCCGGCCATGCCAGGCAGCCGTGGAGTACTACATCAAGCACCAGAACCGCCAGCTGCGCGCCCTGCTGCTCAGCCACCAGTTCAAGCGCCGGGAGGCCGACCAGACCCACGCGCAGGTGGGAGGCAGCATCCGCAGAGTAGGGGGAGTGTTGAGTCTGTTCCGGAGACCCTCCCAAAGGGCTGGCCCACGACCAGAGGGTAGCTGTTCACAGCTGAGCCCTTTGATTTTTTATTTATTTATTTTTTTGAGACGGAGTCACATTCTGTCACCCAGACTGGAGTGAAGTGGCATGATCTTGGTTCTCTGCAACCTCCTCCCAGGTTCAGGCGATTCCCCTGCCTCAGTCTCTCTAGTAGCTGGGATTATAGGCATCTACCGCATCACCCAGCTAATTTTTGTATTTTTTTCATAGAGATGGGTTTCGCCATGTTGGGCAGGCTGGTCTTGAACTCCTGAACACAGGTGATCCACCAGCCTCGGCCTCCCAAAGTGCTGGGATTACAGGTGTGAGCCACCACGCCTGGCCAAGCTGAGCCCCTTTACTCTGGGGAAGCAACGTGCCCATGGGGCCACCTCCCTACCCTGACCCCAGGCCCCTTTATGTCATTAGCCAGGTGGGTGTCCCCAGGAGAGTGACTGGTAGCACCATGCGTTTGTTAGGTACGTATCTGAGCATGGGTTTTGGGGTGGCCCTGCTGTTTCTGAGCACTTTCCTGGAACTTGCATTCATCTTCCTGGCCGCCTTGGTGGTGCACTCGTAGGCCCTGGACCCATTTACAGCTGTGGAAACCACACTCAGGAAAGCTGAGAAGCTTGCGCAGGGCTGTGTCTAAAGCCCACACGTGGTATGCAGTGGCCGCAGGGCTTGAGCCCAGGACCATCCAGCTAAAACTAATTGTTGTCGTAGTACTCAGTTGATGGAATATTCTGTTCGTTTAAAAAATCAGATATGGGAGCAAGGAGGTTAAGAAGGAAAATCTACCCCCACAAAGAAACTCCTATCCACCCCTTTGTGTCCCCAGATGTGACCTGGGTCTGATTGGTACGTGGTTTCCAGTCTGTAGCTGGGACATAACCACACCACCTCTGCCCTGCCACACGTTTGCACAGCCAGGCACCAGGTGGACCCTGACCTGGCACCTTTGGTTCTCATTCTGACTGCCTTGTTCCTGGTCTGAATAACTTACTACTCTACTTTTAAGGTTAAATTTTGCCACAGTTACTTGTCCGTTTGTGTCAGTTCCAGTTAAAATAACAATAGGAATTTTTGGTGAGAAAAAATCAAGAAAACAGTGGAGAAACACTTATTTGGAGGCCAGACACGGTGGCTCACTCCTGTAATCCCAGCACTTTGGGAGGCCAGGAGGGTGGATCATTTGATGTCAGGAGTTCAAGACCAGCCTAACCAACATGGTGAAACCCCATTTCTACTAAAATACAAAAACTAGCCAGCTGTGGTGACATGCACCTATAGTCCCAGCTACTTAGGAGGCTGAGGCAGGAGAATCACTTGAACCCAGGAGGCAGAGGTTGCAGTGAGCCGAGATGGCACTACTGCACTCCAGCCTGGGCAACAGAGCGAGACTTTGTCTCAAAAACAATAAAAATAAAATTAAGACATATTTGGAGAAATAAGGTCACTGCAATATGGAGAGACTTCTTTAAAAGGAGAGTGTGGTAGGGCAGCACTCCTCTCCACCCAGAGGCTCGCAGGCCAGTGGAACTGAGCCCAGGATGTGTGGGAACGTGGGTCCAGCCAGAACCACGCACAGAGTGGCATCAGTGATGGCTAGGGGTGGCTCCATGGCCGTCTCACTAACCTGCCTCTCTTCTTCCTTTGCAGAGCTTCTGCTCCGCGGTGAAGTCCCCACTCCAGGTCATCCTGCTCCGTGCCCTCGCCTTCCTGGCCTGCGCCTTCCTACTGACCACTGCACTGTATGGGGCCAGCGACCCCTTTGCCCCAGGTGCCACCGTGCCCTTGGCCCTGCCACCTGGTGGCAATGGCTCAGCCGCACCTGACAATGGCACTGCTCCTGGGGCGGAGGGCTGGCGGCAGCTGCTGGGCCTGCTGCCTGAGCACATGTCGGAGAAGCTATGTGAGGCTTGGGCCTTCGGGCAGAGCCACCAGACGGGCGTCGTGGCGCTGGGTCTGCTCACCTGCTTGCTGGCAATGCTGCTGGCCGGCCGCATCAGGTGTGTGGGGGGCCGGCAGTTGGCGGGAGGGGAACTGTGTGTGCTGGATCACTGCCTGGGGCGGGGCCAAGAGACCCCATTGGGTGCACAGCCCTAGGCTGAACTCCACCATGTCGCTCGTACGAGGGTTGGTCCCAGAGGCTGGGAGTAGTCGGTTGGTTAAGGCAGCATGGCAGACGCCCTCTGAGCCAGCCCCGTGCACACCTGCTGTGAGCTGGGGCCCAGTTACCTCCTCTGTCCTCCTCCGGCTCTGTCAGGGTGATGATAACCACCTGCCTCCTGTGTTGTGGGGGCTCATGTGGGAGGCTCTGGGGTTCCCTGAGTGGGAGTGTGCCTTGGGGGTGCTGTGTCCACATCGCCCCTCCTTACTGGTCTCGTCCTGCCCTGGGTGACCCCGCTGCTTGCTTTCAGGCTTCGGAGGATCGACGCCTTCTGCACGTGCCTGTGGGCCCTGCTGCTGGGACTGCACCTGGCCGAGCAGCACCTGCAGGCGTCGCCCAGCTGGCTGGACACGCTCAAGTTCAGCACCACGTCTTTGTGCTGCCTGGTTGGCTTCACAGCAGCTGTGGCCACAAGGAAGGCGACGGGCCCACGGAGGTTCCGGCCCCGAAGGTCAGAGAAGCAGCCGTGACTGCGGGGGGAGGACACGCAGATGCACAGGCCCGGGCTCTCCCGGTCCGAAGCGGCCCCTCTCTGCCCTGCCTCTTCTCACCTGCTCACTCCCTCCCACCCCCAGCCTCGAGCCCCGGGTCCTGGCCCAGCCCCTCCACTGCCTCGAAAAGTCAGTCTGACCCCCTTTTCCTTTCTGGTACCACCACCATCCCTGAGTCCCCTGTAGTTACTCACCACGACCGCCACCTCTCTGGCCAAGGCCCTTTCACCATCCTGGTGACTGGAATGTGGGTAGCACCCACACAGGCTCTGACCCATGGCTTCCTGCTGGCAGCTCTAGGCACCCCCCCACACACACACCATGCCATTTTCTGGCTCTGACACGGTTGGGGGAGGTGCCTGGTTCTGCTGTCTTCCCCTCTGAGCCCTGGCACAGGGCTGGTGACAGTGGCTGCAGGCTGGGCCCCTGGCATGCCCTGACCATGCAGCAGAGTGAGCCAGGGATAGCACAGAGCCCTCACCCTGCCCCCACTTAGCACCTTCGGTCTATCCCCTTGGTCCTGCTTGTGGCTGAACTGGCCCTGCCGGAGGTGGTGGAACCATGAAGGAGGCAGGGCTGCAGCTTAGCCTCCTGCTCTAGGACCCTCCCGAATCCCCGGGGATGGAGAGTGTGGTTCTTGGGCCCAGCCTGGCCTTTGCCTTGAGTTTGGAGAACGAGACCCTGCCTGAGACAGGCAGGCGGAGCCTGTGCTGATCTTAGGCAATCTGACGTTCTCCAAGGGTAAGGGGCCCAATGCATGCAGGCCCTCAGCAACATCAGGTCGTTGTCATCCTGTGCCGCCTTAGCCTGTCACGAGCCTCCCCCGGCCCTGGCAGTGGCTCACGGAGGCTGCCCAGCCTCCTGCTCTCCTTGGCCCTCTGGGGCTGCCACAGCCCACATGGCCCAGCCCCACTCTGCTCTCCAAGTCAGGGGCGGGGGCAGCCCACAGACCTGCTCCTCAATAACAAGGCCTGGCCAGGTCCCAGCTGTTCCCAGCCTCAGTTTACCATCTATGAAATGAGGCAAACCCACCTCCAGAGCCCTTAGCTGCCAGCCTCAGTGGGGTGGGGATCACATAAGGTGGCTCATGAAGATGCGCTCTGGAAGTCGCGGGGCTGCCACCTACAGAGGAAGTTCCCGGCCTGGGGGTGCCAGTCCAGAGTGGCCTGAGGCCGTCCCCCGCTGGGCACATTCCCTCTGGCTGTGCACTCCCTCAGGGCCAGCATGTCCTGCTGCTCGCCACTGCGAGCACAAGCTCGCCTTCCGGGTGTGGCCAGGGCGTGCTAGCTGCTCTCCTGTGCGTTGGAGCCCAGGGGAGGCAAGAGCAGATCACAGGTGCGTGAGGGTCACACCTGCCACCTGGGTCTGCGGGGATGGAAGGGGCAGCTGCTGGGGGGCCCCCTGCTGTGAATCTGCCACACCTGGGGGTCCTAGAGGCTGCCCCATCCCAGGGATTGGGTGACAACTCACACCGTGCCCAGTTTCACAAGTGAGGAGCCAAGGTGCATCGGGAGACCCTCGGGGGCTTCTGTGGCCTCTGTGCACATTGGGCTGTGTGGCTTCAGACAGGACCCCGGTGTTGCTGGGCTCAGCTTGTTGTTCTGTGTGGAGCGTGAGGTGAAAAACCCCTCTGGAAAGATGTGGATGGGGCCGCTTTTCCTGCTGGTTCTGCAGTGAGGAGTGTGGGGTTGAGCCGAAGTGGCCCTCAGTGGCATCTGTCTGAGGGGCAGAAAACCACCTGCCCGTCCGTTCACCCCGCCTCCCACCCCGAAAAGAACCCATCTGAGAGGAGGACGTGGTGGAGCCAGGGCAAGAAAGCGTCCTGTCGGCGGGGCATGCCGTTGCTTGCGTCTCAAATCTTCGGTTCTCGAGGAAGTGTTGACAGTGCGATGCTAATTTCTGCTTTTCTTGGCATTGGGTAGAAGCAGGACATCTGTGTGTATGTGTGTATTTAAATTAGATTATTTATAATAACCAGAGCCAGCCCTCGCGCTGGCCGGGATCCTCCCGCCGAGCTGATGGCACTCCTGCCCTCTGCTGGGGTCCGAAACGACATCTCAGGAGGTGACTCTCAGCTGAGTAAGGATTCCTGCCTTTTTTAGAGTTTGGCTTGACTTTTTAAATTATCCGTCTGTCCCTTCAATTTACACTATGTGGAGAAAATGCCAGCACCTTCGAGTATTGGGCAGTAGCTGAGGGAGTGCAGGCACCGCTGTGCTGTGGCTTGTTGACCAGGCATGTGTCACCCTGCCAGGGACCTCTTCTCCTTGCAGGGGACTTGGGATGGCCATCAGACCTTCCAGGGTCCAGGTGGGGTCATTCTAGGTACGAGTGACCATCCCTGAGACATGAGTGAGGTAGATTCAGCCATCCTCACCCTCAGACCTGGGGTCCCTACCTGGGCGGAGGAGGCTCCCCGTGCCCCTTGTCTGGGAGCAAACCGCCAGGACGCTGCCTCCACGCCGCACCTGCCGCGCCCCGCCCAGGAAAGAGCCCGTGACCTTTCTGTCTGTGACTGTTGCCGAGTCTCTGTCTCGTGTTGTAGAATTGTGGATAATTGTCTAGTGACCCTCTCATCACTGTAACCATCGCTCCCAGCCTAGATGTCGTTTTTTTGGATGCTGTGTTTTCAATAAATGCCTCTGGGGCCCTCCTGCTTTTACCCGCTGGCGTCAGGTCCCGCGTCTTTCTTCTTTTTCGTTCTTTCAGAAGGGCGTCTGTGCCAGGGCTGGGGTGGGCAACTGCGTTTGGGGTACAGACTTGTTGACAGGAGTCAGGTTTGGGAGCCAGTGACAATGACACCGGCTGGCTCAGGGGGCCCGGCTCGCCTTGCTTGCCTTTTTGGATCGTATTTTTTCCGTCTCAATAAACTGCTGCTTAAAACATGGTCTCTCTCCTTCCGCTCTTGACATGGGCTGGGATTGGATCAGAGAAGACCAGACGCCTCCCCTTGGTGTCAGATGAGTGTGACCTGGGCACTCCCCAGGGCAGCATCCAGGCCTGATCCTCGGCTCTTAATCCCTCCCTGAGACAAGGTTTGAGGGCACAGGGCTGTCTGGGGGGACCTCTCACCAAAGGAAATGTCAGCACCTTTGAAGTTCCCCAGGGACCAACAGATTGGGCTCCTTTAGCTGGGGGAGGCTCACTGGGTCCCCCCTGCAGAGCCTAGCCCCTCACGCGCAACCCTGTGAGCAATTTGCCAGGTCTTGCTCACTGGGTGGTGCTCCCACATATCACAGTGAGGGGTCAGACTGCCAAGGAACTCCCCACAGCACCATCTTCAGTGGCACTAAACTGGGAACAACAGTACCTGTGCCAGGCAGTCAGGAGATTCAGCATTTAAGCACTGAGGCAGCCCTAGGCAGGGCGAGCAGGAGCTGGGAAGAGTGGGGACGCACTGGCAAGACCCAGCCACTCCTGCTGGAGCTGACCCTGGGGGTCAAGAGCTGCGGGGCCCAGCTGGCCACCTCAAACCCACAGCCCACTAGGACCTTCCTCTCATGCATCCCCCAATGGTGCTCACAGGTCACTGGGGGTGCTGGTCACCCTTGGCTGACTCTTGGCTATGTCTGCGCTGCCGGGTGGGGTGGGCACAGGAAGCCCAGTGCAGAGCTCTGCTGCCATCTGCTGGGGGGCTGCTCGAGGCCAGAGCCCTGCTGCCCCACAAACTCCCTCCCACGGAGGGGCATGCCCCAAGGTCCCAGCCACGCCTTCGCTGCCCCTGCCTGAAGTATCCTCAGGACCATTCCCTGAAGTCAGAGCACTGTCCTGCCAAATGCTACCACAGTTCTAATGAGACAACACAAAATCTCATCTTCTGTGCAGAGGTGGAGCCTTCCCTGCAGTCTTGGGGCAAGGCGGTAGGCACTGGGCCTGGGAAGCACAGGTCAGTGGGCGGGGCAAGGCTGCTTCCAGTCTGGCTGACCAGCCCTTCCCCAGGGTCCCCGGCTCAGCTCCTGCCTTGATGCCCACATTCCCTGAACACTGGGCCTCACCTTTGATTCCGAAGTCCAGGTAGCCTCCTGGTACCTTGGAAGGCATTAGAAAGGTCACACGAGTCTCCAGGAAGTCACAGCTGACCCCTCACTTTCCTTATACAACTTTTTTAGAGGGAAACTAGCTGGGAGGTTGGTGGCATGTGGCTTGGCATTCAGTCGTGATGGGCATGGCAGGGCCTGGGCCAGCCTGCCCACTCACCAGCACGTTGTCCGCTGGGCTCATTTGTCCCTTGGCACTGAGGTAAGGCTGGACCCCCGCAGCTCCATCCAGACGGTGGACTAATGTATTAACTGCCTCCGTCCCCCTCTCCCCTCTGTAATCGGGTGCCTTAATCAGAAGCATGGTTGACGTTCTGGCGTGGGGCCATCGGGTCCTCTTGTGTGATTTGTGCCATCTCGAGTTAAAGAGACACTGTCACCTTCCGTCTTGCGGGCAGCCTTGCAGTCGTCGATGGGTCTTTTAAGTTCCGTTTTGGTGTTGTCCCGTGAGAGCCTCTTCTAAGGGATTCCAAGACCTGGCTGCCCCTGCAGATCTGCTCTACCAGGAACTTCAGAGGAGTTTCTGGAGTGCGAGGCCAGAGAGCAGGAAGCAGCCTCCCAAGGGCAGAGCTGTGGGAGGACTTCCAGGAATCACGCCTGGGAGCAGAGGGTGCCCAGAGCTGTGCTGGGGCCTGACTTCCTGTGGTCCTGGCCCATCTGGGAGATGAGCCAGGGTGTCCCTCAGCCCAGCCACTCTGTAGGGAGGCTCTAGGCACAGAACAGGAAGTGGCAAGGAGCCCAAGTCCATTAACCTTCATTGAGTGCTTAGCATGGGGCTAGGCATTTTTGCTTCAAGGCAGAGGGGTTGGCACGAGGTTGGCAAGGGCGACAGTGTCACTTTAATACCGAGACTCGTAGTGGAGATAGTTTGCTGTGAGCCGAGGGGTAGGAGGGGGCATGCGGGGAGGGCTGAATCTCACTGGCCTCTCCCAGCCACCCGCTCCTAATGGCGTGAATGTGGTTGAATTGCTTTTCTGCTTTAACTAACGCACGCCTCCTCTGGGACCCTGACTCAGGCCCCCACCTTGCACCGTGGGAGAGGAGTGGGACTCACTGTCCAGGGCTTCCTCCAGGACCTTCTGCTGACCCTCTTCTTCTCCCATGCCTGACGGGCCCTTGCAGGTTCTTCCCAGGAGACTCTGCTGGCCTCTTCCCCACCAGCCCCAGCCTGGCTGTCCCTCACGTGAGCGTCGGAGGCTCTCCCGCGTCTCTGTTCATCCCCAGCCCGCCCAGCTTCCTGCCTCTCGCCAACCAGCAGCTCTTCCGGTCTCCTCGACGGGCCTCGCCCTCCTCATTGCCCGGCCGCCTCAGCCGGGCCCTCTCGCTGGGAACCATACCCTCTCTGACTCGAGCAGGTAATGGGTGCCCAGGCATTGGCAGACAGGGCTGGGGGCAGCTGGGACAGAACTGTGGGTTGGGTACATAGCATAGGGAGGGCCAGGAGGGGTTAGTGTTCCTGCTACAGAGACAGGCAGAACGGAACTTTGAGCCTCAGTTTCCCCTCAAAGAAATGGGGCTAGCTAGGCATTGGTGGCTCATGCCTGTAATCCCAGCACTTCGGGAGGCCAAGGTCGGAGGAAGGCTTGAGGCTAGGAGTTCAAGACCAGCCTGGGCAACATAGGGAGACCTTGTCTCTACAAAAGTTTTTTAAAATTTACCGGGCATGGTGGCATGCACCTATAGTGCCAGCTATTTGGGAGGCTGAGGTGGGAGGATCACTTGAACCCAGGAATTGGAAGCTGCGGCGAGCTATGATCATGCCACTGCACTCCACCCTGGGCAACAGAGCAAGACCCTGTCTCAAAAAAATTAAAGTGCTCAGAATTGTCACATCATCTGGGAAGCCCAGCACGGTCCCTGAGTCCCAGCTCTGGTGATGTGACCTTGGCTAGGTGCGTGCACTGTGCCGTGCCTAATCCTTTCCTCTAAAATTGGGACACTCCCCTCAGCAAAGGGGGCCGCTGCAGTTATTCTCAGGGAGGAGACGCTGATAACAGCAAGGCCCTCTCCTCTCGTGTGGTTCAAGGGCAGGCCATTTTGCACACGCCAAGGTTGATATTAGGATGGTTTTGCTTTTCCCCTAAGCAGATATAACGCTCCTGTTTTCAGGGCACCCCAGCCTGGTGGCACTTGAATGGAACTTGGGGTGGGAGGTACCAGGAGCAGCCCTGCCCTGGGCCTGAGCACTCCGACGGAGGTGGCAGAGCTCAGGGACTTCTGTTTCAAGCCCCTTAGGAGGGGTGTGGCAATCCCAGGGCCAGTTCAGGCCTCCGAGACAGGGTCTCCTGCTCATAAAGAGGAACAGGCAGTCTCCCTGTTGAGGCTCAAGGCAAGGACACAGAGCGGCCCGTCTGGGGTGGCAGCAGAGGTCTGTAGGCACAGGCGTGTCTCGGAATGTCCAGTGACAGATGGGATCACAGTCCCCACGGCCAGGGTGGGTTGGAGGGAGGAGTTCTTAGAGACATGCTGGGCCAGGCGGTGGCGCTGTGGCCAAAATGCAGCTTGCTGTTTCCCTCTGTCCTCACTCTGCTCATCCCTGTGTCCTGCAGCCCATGCCTGGCAGGAAGACAGCCTCTCCCAGCATCCACAGAATGGGTTCTAGAAGGACTTAGCTGATGTGCTGGGGTCATGTGACCACCCTTCCCCAGCCTGTCCCCTGGCCTAATGAGAGGAGGGTTACCTGGGTGCTGCGAAAGACCCTTCTGTGCCCGCAGGCAGCAACAGGACACAAGGCAGCCTCCGGGTCCCACATTCAGCTGTCAGCCAGCCACTTAGAAACGGGTTCCCTGCTCTTGGGGTGCATGCACCTGACTTAGGAAAAGGCAGCATGGTTGGTGCTCTCTGGGGTGGAGTCGGGGTCTGCCATGAGTGGAGAAAGTGGGACTCGACAGCCGGAAAAGCAGGGCCTTGGAAGAAGGGCACGGAACGAGGAGTGGGCAGTATGCCCAGGGCCGACTCTTCTTACCACCTGCCATGAGCCTCAGTTTCTTTCTCTGCAAAAGGAGAGCGTGCCCAGCACCCTCAGGTGGCAGTCCAAGGGACCTGTGAGCACCTGTGTTGTCATGAAAGCGCGTTTGTAAACAGCAAAGGCTGGGTTGGGATTTCAGCAGAGCATTTGTGGGGGCCCCTGCGCATCGTCCACAGGCCTGACGTGTCACCTGCTTCTCTCTTGTCCAGACTCGGGCTATCTGTTCAGCGGTAGCCGCCCACCGTCTCAGGTGTCTCGATCTGAGGAGTTTCCCATTTCAGGTGAGGAGGACAGAGCGCTAAGTAGGGGAGGGGCAGCATGAGGCAGGGCTTTCCAGAGCACGGTGGTTGTGTGAGCTTCCGGGTCAGACAGACCCCAAGTGTATGTTCACATCTCAGCCCTGGGCCAGTGACCCACACACCTGTGCCTCAGTTTCCTCTTGCGCGAAATGGGAATGACAGTCACCGGGATCAGATGATATGACACTGCTCTACCGTCCTCACCGGCAGTCAGGGCTGGAGAACTGGCGTACCAGGTGCCAGCTGGCAGCAGGGCCTCAGGCGAGCGGGTCTTGCATCTCCAGGGTTTGCTGCTGTCTGGCCTTGCTCTCAGCTGAGGATGGTGCCCAGGGCTTTGGATGGAAATCAAGGGCAGGGGGGCCGTGGCTGAGGCTCCAGGATCTCTCCCCTCCCTCGGGCGCCTGGTCGGGGGCAGCCCTCTCCTCCCTCAGCTTTACATTAGCTTCCCCCGCCCCCAGTCTCTGCACCTTTCCTTTCTTTGGGGTTACTAGAAGAAAACCCCCATTAATGAAATAGCGTGTCATAGCGCTGCAGTGACAGGAGCCCACGTTCACATCATCTTCCTCCCTCGCACCCTCCAGATTACTTCTCTCTGCTGTCAGGGAGCTGCCCCTCCTCTCCGCTCCCTTCCCCGGCGCCCTCCGTGGCCGGCTCAGTGGCCTCCAGCTCCGGCTCTCTGCGCCACCGCAGGCCCCTCATCAGCCCTGCCCGGCTCAACCTGAAGGGACAGAAGCTGCTGCTGTTCCCATCACCCCCTGGAGAGGCCCCCACCACGCCCAGCAGCTCCAATGAGCACTCGCCTCACAACAGCAGCCTCTTCACCGTGGAGCCGCCCCAGGTCCCCCGGAGGCCGCCCCTGCAGGACACGAAGCACGCCCTGGGTACGGCCTTCTGACCGCCCCGAGGGGCCACGGGAGGGCCTCTGCTGCCAAGAGGCCTGGCTGGGGGCCGCAGCGGGAGGTCTTCCTTGCTCTGACTCCAGTGTGCACCTTCCCACTCTGGAGCTCTAGGCACCCCCTCTTCTGGCTCTAGTGACTTGAACCCTCTCGGACATTGCCCTCTACTGGCTGATTTCATTTTCTCCTTTTGCAGTTGACCTTCAGGGTCCTCTGTTCCTTGGAACTGATCGAAAACACATCACGCATTGCCAGGTGCGTGTGGTCACAGATACTGTTTCACTCAAATGGTGCTGTACTGCAAAGCATTTAAAATTTTTAAAGTTAGCCCCCAACCTTTAAAATCTACAACTTTCACGTGAATGTGTAGATTTCCTTTTTGGTTTTTTGTTTGTTGAGATGGAATCTCACTCTGTCGCCCAGGCTGGGGTGCAGTGACTAGATCTCAGCTCACTGCAACCTCCGCCTCTGAGGTGCAAGCGATTCTCCTGCCTCAGCCTCCTGAGTAGCTGGGACAACAGGCACAAGCCACTACCCCCAGCTAATTTTGTAATTTTAGTAGAGATGGGGTTTCAAAATGTTTCCCAGGCTGGTCTTGAACTACTGGCTTCAAGTGATCCACCCACCCCGGCCTCCCAAATTGCTGGGATCACAGGCGTAGCCACCTCACCCAGTCTCGAATGTTTAGATTTCCTGTGTCTCTTATGGTGTCAGAAGATCTGGTCTCCTTGGGCCTGAATACTGGCAGGTAGAGATGGCAGGCCAGTTGAGCAAGGACCTGGCCCCCCTCTGCCCAGGGTGGATGAGTGGCTTGGGACAGGCTGGCTCCCCACTTCCGACAACTGTCCCTAGAGGTGAAGTTCAGCTGGCCAACATCTGTCCCTGGGGGGAGCCATGAGCACCACTGAGATGCACACCCTTCTCCCTGCAGACCTGAGATCCAAGCTGGAAAGAGGCGGCGCCTGCAGCGGCCGCTCCATCAAGAAAGAGGACGACTCTTCCCAGTCATCCACCTGTGTGGTGGACACCACCACCAAGGGCTGCTCGGAGGAGGCCGCCACCTGGAAAGGTCTGCACCCGGGTTGTGGGAGGGGAGTGGGGCGGGCATATATCCCCAGCCACCGTCTCCCCTGGTGGGTGCAGAGCGCAGACAGAGAGAATCTTTCAGGACATTGCAGTCCCTGAGCGGCCAGCAGGTAACCCACTCAGCGCCTCTGAATCCAGGGTCAGGGACTCAGCAGCCAGCACTCCCACCGTTGGGACTCGGGCCCAGATCTGCACGATTCCGGTAGCTTCTGGCCCCAGGCAGTTATTTAAATTAACTGAATTAAAATTAAACGAAGTTTGAATGGTAGTTCCCGAGCTGCAGTAGCGACATTTCAAGTGCTCAGTAGGCACCTGTGGCCCTTGGCTGCCGTCCTGGCCGAAAGTGCCTAGAGAGCCTGGGCGCACTGGGACCACGTCGCACTGGGGCTGCGGCCCCGCACCAGGTACCAGGCTGCCTGGCTCAGATCCCAGGTTCTCTGCTCACTGACCATCAGCATAGGGACGAGAAACCAGATCGGGGTCCATATCGTCACGCCCCAGACGGGGAGGAGGAGATGTGTGTTGAGGGAGATGGACAGATAGCAGAAAGGGATTTTCCTGGGAAGGTCATTTTGCACTGGCTCTTGAAGCCAGTGCTGCCTCCAAATCAGGCCAGGCTGGAGGGTGGCCCAGCAGCTCGGGGGCCTTGGTGAGAATGCAGGCTGTGGCAGGTGGACCTGGGCTGGCTGCTTATTCCCTTGGAGGCTTGGGTCGGGGTGCTCCTGCCCCCAGCCCCCATGTCTTCATCTGTAAAGGGGCCGTCATGGTCGCTGCCTTATCGCCCAGGCCCCACCTCATGACAACCCAGCTCACGGCCTTCCTGGCGGCTCACAGTCAGGAAAAGCCGTGCCTTCAGGGAGGCAGGGATGGAGGGGTCTTTCCTGCTAGGGAAGCCTTTGGCCAAGAGAAGATTTAGGGGTAAGCTTCACCAGCCTGGGGGAGCACCCTAGGCAGAGCCTTAAGCTCCCCACAAACTGCATGCTCTAGGGGGCTGCTCAGCTGCACGGCAACCCCACCCATACCCCGTGTTCTAACCAGGACTCTCTGCGACCCCACCCACACCCCGCGTTCTGACCAGGTCTCTCCGTGGACCCATCCACACCTGTGTTCTAACCGGGACTCTGCGGCTTCACCCGTACCACGTGTTCTGACCAGGTCTCTCCACGGCCCCACCCACACCCAGTGTTCTGACCAGGTCTCCCCGCTCTGCAGGTCGTTTTGGCCCCTCCCTGGTCCGGGGCCTCCTGGCCGTGAGCTTGGCTGCCAACGCCCTCTTCACCTCGGCGTTTCTGTACCAGAGCCTGCGCTGACTCAGCGTCAGAGCCCCTCGGAGGGGAGCAACCCGGTGCCTGCTGCTTCACCACTGCCGGCCTCAGGACCCTCCCTGGACGGGCTGCTGCCTCTGCCCTCATCTCCAGGGCGCTTGACCTCACTGGACTGTGAGCTGTCCTCAGGACACCTGCCCCTCCTCCCCACTGGACTGCAGGGCTGAGTGTGTGTCTGGGATCACACTCTGCCCGCCACCTCCTTGGCTGACATCGGTTGTGTTTGGTGCTGACACTGATCCCGAAGCCAGGGAGCCCCAAGGGCTGCATGACCCTGGGGTGCCCCCCCTGTGTTCAGCCCTGCCTGGCAGGGACGCCAGTACTACTGTAACTGCAGCAGGAGCTGCCCGGCCTGCCTTCTAGCCCCACGACCACAGGCGTGGTCACATCTGTGTACTGTACTCCCCTGTCCCACCTGGGGCCACCTCAGAGCCCCACGAAGCTGAAGGCCCCCTGGGGGAGAGGGTGGCATGGTCCTTGTCATGTGCCCCATCTCGCCCCTTCCTGTGG
The DNA here is from genome assembly GCA_963573385.1 of Cacajao melanocephalus. Taxonomy (NCBI): domain Eukaryota; kingdom Metazoa; phylum Chordata; class Mammalia; order Primates; family Pitheciidae; genus Cacajao; species Cacajao melanocephalus. The sequence continues at coordinate 78,396 of CAUYLG010016948.1, forward strand.
AGTGGGCAGAAGGATGCCCTGGACCCTCAGAGCTCCCGGGCCTGAGGTGCCAAAGCCCAGCTGGGCTTCTAGGACCAGTGCAGGCCCCTGCCCTGCCCTCCCCTGCCAGATGTTCCCCTGCTTTGTGACCTCTGTTGACCTTCCAGGAAGCAGCTCCATTACCCGCAAGAATGCAGAGCCCTGGCCTGCCTTGCTCCGTGTTTTCAGGCCTGCCATGTCTGGTCCTTCAGCTCCGCATGGAACTGCAGGGCAGACTGGCAGGGGGCCTTCGGATCTCAGATGAGACTGCACCCCTTTGCCCACCCTGCTGGGCACCTGCCTCCCTTCAGCGCCTGAGAACCCTGTCCTCCCCTGGTTCTCCTGCCCCACTCCCCTGATGGGGCTCCTTCCTGGCACTGCGGAGGGTCCTCCTGATGCTGTGAGGCAGGGGTAGGGACTGTGCGCCCATGGCTATCAGAGCTCCCACCCCCACCCCTGCCGTCCCACCCTGGACCTCAACATGAGCCTGGGGCAGCACATGTCTGCTGGTCATGCACTCGTGCCGGCTGCCTCGGTGGATTCTGAGACTCACTGCAGGGCGGGAGGAAGGGTCTTCACTCTGCCATTCAGGGATAAAGTTTAATTTTATTTTTCTACACATTTTGCCAGGTGGGGCATTTTGCTAGTAAGCAGGATGCCCCCAACTCTCCCTGCCATGGAGGATTCATTTTTTTAAGCTTTGGGTGCTTTTTTAATACTTTTTTTTAATGTGGGGAAGGAGCTTGCTCTGATGTCACCCTCCTCTCCCCGGACTCCTGTCCTGAGAGAGATGGATGCTGCCTCCTGCCCTGCCCACCCCCTGAAACATGGGGGACGGGGGTCTGGGCGGCCTCAGGACTTTTGAGTCCAGCTGTCAGCAAGGGTTCCAACTCGGAGGCAGCGCCTGCAGTCCCCATTTTTGTATAGTGGATGTGTGTGTGTCGAGTTTTTTTTTAATTTTTTTGCTTAATAAAACCAAACTCCATCCCCCGGTGCCCTTCCTCTCTGGCTCTGAGGGCACTCCCTCCTCTCAGTCGAGCAGCCTGGCCTCTCCTGCCTGGACCTGCGGTCCCAGCACCCCCCAGAGCCAGGGGACAGGCATGGCAGGAGGGGGTTTTACTTATGTTTTGTTTCGAACAGAAAACACAACCTTATTTTTCTTTACAAAAGCAAAAGAAACCAAAAAAGATAGAGCCTTTGAATGATGACTGCTGTCTGTCTGTATTCATTTGCTTGGGCCCCTCCCAGGTAGGGTCCCTGCAAAGGGGGACTCTCATCCACTTTCTCTTTCCTCTTCAATGTGGGGCTCTAGGTGTGGGGGGTGGGCACAGTGTCCCTGGAGGTGTTTAGGGATTTGGACAGGAGACTCGCTGCCTTGCCGAGCCTGGGCTGGAAGGGCGCTCCAGAGTTTGCTGTGCAGAGAAGGAAGTGTGTCCAGGCAGGAAGCACTCAGCTCAGCTCTTCAGAAAAGCCTGACCCCACCCGCCATCCCTGACTGTTCTTGCCCCTGGCTGCAGCGGCCAGGGTCAGCATGTGAAGAAGAACTTGTCTTCCCTGTGACTCCAGCAGCTGGGCTGGGCACCAGCACCTGCAGCCTATGCAGTACCCCTGAGCCCTCTTGGGGCCAGGAGTGCTGACTTCAGGGCCCAGTGCCTTGGCTGGATAGGAGGCCAGAGAGGGCTTGGAGCTGCTGCACGGCTCCGTGCTGAGAGGTGGTGGGGGTGGGGAGTGGCCAGGGTGTCACAGCACAAGTTCTGGGGTCACCTTTCTGGTGACTGTGGGACTGCATTTCTGTTGGCTTTAGTTGACTCAGAAGTAACAGGACGGCTGTCCAGGACTGATGTGGGGACCTTTAAGCCACACAGCATGATGCAGAGGGAGCCCTACCAAGGTGGGCCTGTCATTCTGACCTTGTGATCTGTCCACCTCGGCCTCCCAAAGGACTGGAATTACAGGCATGAGGCACCGCGCCCAGCCCTGATTTTAATTTTTTTTAAGTTCAAAAACTACAGTAGCATACCAACCAACTAGCCGTGTGACATGGGTCCCTCTGCACAACAGGAAAGGGCCTAGGTGACCCCCCTGTTTCTTCTGGCGGACGATCAGAGGCAGGAACTCTCCCCCCACCCCCACCATAGATGTCTTCTTTGGGGTCCAGAGCGGCTCTACCGCTGCAGAATTCTTTCTGTGATGGCAACTGAGGACGTCTTGCTGCAAGGACAGAGAGAAGTGGGAAGACTTTCCAGTCCTTAAAGGGCTAGGGTGCAGCCCCCTCAGCTTGGGGCCAACTTGGGGTTCTCCACACACCCTTTCACTGGCCCCAAGTGTGCGTGTCCAGCTCCATTCACTGGGTGGGACTGAACTGGACCACAGTGAAGGAGGGGAGGAATCTGGGATTTCCACAGCAGGTTCTTAGTTCATCCTCAGCCACTGCACAACCATCAGTATGGTGCCCCTAGCGTGTGCCAGGCTGTGCTGGGCCCAGGGGATACAATGGAGCAACACTGAGCTGTCTGTGTCCCAAGGAGCTTAACTCAAGTAGGGGGTCAGACTTGGGCAGGCGCACAAATACTTATGTAATTATCCACGCAAAAGTGCAGGAGCCGGGTGGGGTGGCTCATGCCTGTAATCCCATCACTTTGGGAGGCCAAGGCAGGTGGATCATGAGGTCAGGAGTTCGAGACCAGCCTGGCCAACATGGTGAAACCCCGTCTCTACTAAAGATACACAAAAATTAGCCGGGCATGGAGGCAGGTGCCTGTAATCCCAGCTACTCGGGAGGCTGAGACAGAAGAATCGCTTGAACCCAGGAGGCGGAGGTTGCAGTGAGCCAAGATCGTGCTATTGCACTCCAGCCTGGGCAATAGGGCGAGACTCTGTCTCAAAAAAAAAAAAAAAAAAAAAAAAAGTGCAGCAGAGGCCGGACACAGTAGCGCACGCCCATAATCTTAACACTTTGGGAGGCCAAGATGGGCAGATTGTCTGAGCTCAGGAGTTTGAGACCAGTCTGGGCAACACAGTGAAACGCCGTCTCTACTAAAATACAAAAAATTAGGCATGGTGGTGCCAAAAACAAAAGTGCAGCACAGCAGTGGGAATAGTTGCAAGGTGGAGCTGAAGCTTGAGGCCGGCTGTGGGAGGCTGCTCTAGGTGGGAGGAAGCACTTGTGCAAAGGCCCTGGGGCCAGCTTTCCAGGAACTGAAAGGCTAGTGTGGCAAGAACCACGCTAGGAGGAGGAGGGCAAGGGCCACCCATGAAAGGCCCTCGAAGGCCACTTAGGGATTTTAGGTCTCATCCTAAGAACAAAGGGGAAGCCAGAGACAGGAGCTAACTTTGTATTTGCAAAAGACGCTCAGCTGAGCACGGAGACTGCGCTGGAAGAGCCCAGCAATCAAACAGCCAGCGGGTGCTGCCAGTAACCTCGAAGAGCAGATGGGCGTCAACCCACCAGCCCCTGGGGGAGGAGGAGGGGGCCCAGAGGGGGCCCAAGGTGGGCTGGGTGGAGGGGGCCCTCTAAGGCCTAGGGAAATGCCAGCAGGGGCAGCATGTAGGTTGTCAATTTTGTTTATGAGTTTGGGTTTTTTTTTTTCTTTTTGGAGACAGAGTCTCGCTCTGTCACCCAGGCTGGAGTGCTGTGGCACAGTCTTGGCTCACTGCAGCCTCCGTCCCCTGGGTCCAAGTGATTCTCAGGCCTCAGCCTTCCAAGTAGCTGCAACTACAGGCGCCTGCACCACGCCCAGCTAATTAAAAAAATCTGGGGCTGAGCGCAGTAGCTCATGCCTGTAATCCTAGCACTTTGGGAGGCCGAGGCAGGCAGATCACCTGACGTCAGGAGTTCGAGACCAGCCTGGCCAACCATGGCCAACATGGTGAAACTCCATCTCTACTAGAAATACAAAACTTAAGCCAGGCGAGGTGGTGCATGCCCGTAATTCCAGCTACTCAGGAGTCTGAGTCAGGAGAATTGGTTGAATCCAGGAGACGAAGGTTGCAGTGTGTCAAGGTCACGCCACTGCACTCCAGCCTGGGCGACAGAGCAAGATTCTGTCTCAAAAAAAAAAAAAGAGAAAAATTTTTTGTTTTTTTAGTACAGTGTTTCACCATGTAGGCCAGGCTGTCAGCTTAGTTTTGAGCATTTGCACTGGCTGGTTCAGAGACACGCACTGGAGTCCTCCACCCTCTGTTCCCTGCCTGGAGCCTGCACAACCACACAGCCCTCACCTCTCATCCTTCAGTTCTCATCCTAAATGGCCGCCCACCACCTGTGTGAGGCTTTCCCCCTATTCTCTCAATATCTGAGAGTCACTTCCACTAAATCAGGGCTGTGCTGTGATTGCCTAGTGACCGCTGGGCTGTGTGCCTCCCGTTAGAATGTCATTTCCATGAGCGCAGGGATGTTGGTTCATAGTTGAGGCCCATTAAACATTAAATGAATGGTTGAATGAAATGTTCCTTAGCCATGTGCAGACATCTCCAGGTCTAAGCTCTGAGGAGAGGTGACAGGAGGGACACACATCTGGGGCTCGTGAAGCCAGGGTGGGAGCGGTGAGCTGCGGCTGAAGCTCAGAGCTCCTGGCTTTGGCGCACCCGTTCTGGAGCTGGAGGAAAGGGGAACAGAGAGAAGACGGGGGATGGCATGGGGGCTGAGCCCAGAGGGTTGGAGGTGAGCTGGTGGCTCAGCTGGGCCAGAGCCAGGAGCAGATCACAAGGGTGGCTTGGGAAGAGCGGCCCTGTGCCCTCCATCTCCAGAGAGGCCAAAAACGCACTTGGGACTGGCTATGGGGGCTCACGCCCTTACAATCCCAGGCTTGGGAGGCTGAGGCAGGAAGTTTGCTGGAGAGCAGGAATTTGAGATCAGCCTGGGCAACCTAGCAAGACCCTCATCTCTACAAAAAACTTGTAAAAAACTAGCCAGGCATGGTGGCACACACCTGTAGTCCCAGCTACTCAGAAGGCTGAAGCGAGAGGATCACTTGAGCCTGGGAATTCCAGGCTGCAGAGAGCCATGGTTGCACCACTGCACTCCAGCCTGGGCAACAGAGCAAGACTGTCTCTAAAAAAAATTTTAGTAGAAGAAGATTGATTCAGCACCAATACCTCTGCACTCCTGTTTGATAGGAGGGGGTCACAGTCCCTGCACTCTTGTGTTACTGGAAAGGGGTCCTGATCTAGACCCCAAGAGAAGGTTCTTAAATCTCACACAAGAAAGAATTGAGGGCGAGTCCACAGTTCAAAGCAGAAGCAAATTTATTAAGTACAGTGGTGAAAGAATGGCCAGTCCATAGACAGAGCAGCCCCAGGGGCTGCTGGTTACCCATTTTTATGGTTATTTCTTGATGATATGCTAAACAAGGGGTGGGCTATTCATGCCTCATCTTTTTAGACCATATAGGGTAACTTCCTGATGTTGCCATGGCATTTGTAAACTACCATGGTGCTGGTAGGAGTGTAGCAGTGAGGACAACTAGAAGTCACTCTTGTCACCATCTTGGTTTTGGTGGGTTTTAGCTGGCTTTTTTACTGTAACCTGTTCTATCAGCAGGGTCTTTATGACCTGGGTCTTGTGCCAACCCCCTGTCTCATCCTGTGACTTAGAATGCCATCACCATCTGGGAATGCAGCCCGGTAGGTCTGAGCCTTATCTTACCCAGCTCCTACTCAAGATAGAGTTGCTCTGGTTCAAAACCCTCTGACACGCGGGCTAACAATGTGGACAGGAGGGGGAGACAGGATTAAAGGAACAGTCACAAACCATGAATTACAGCTATCAGAAGAGACAGCAGAGTGCCGGCTGTGGTGGCACACGCCTATAATCCCAGCACTTTGGGAGGCCAAGCGAATCACCAGAGGTCAGGAGTTTGAGACCAGCCTGACCAACATGGTGAAACCTCATCTCTACTAAAAATACAAAAATTAGCTGGGCGTGGTGGCCGGCGCCTTGTAATCTCAGCTACTCAGGAGGCTGTCAGGAGAATCGCCTGAACCCAGGAGGCGGAGGTTGTAGTGAGCCAAGATCACGCCATTACACTCCAGCCGGGGCGACAGAGTGAGATTTGGTCTCGAAAAAAAAAAAAAAGAGAGACAGCAGAGGCCAGGTGGCATCCAAAGCCCCTTATAGTCTGGAAAATCTGTGACCTGGCCAGGGTGGGTCGGGCCACGCTCCTGGCCACGTCAGGGTGGGTGTGCACAGGGAGGTGGAGGCAGAGTTGGCAGATGGCTGGTGCTGAGAAAGGGGTCCTGGAAAGTTTGTAGCACCTTTAGTTGCAAAGGACTGGGGTGACACAAGCTTTGACCCTCCAGTGAGCTGAGGCAGGATGCTGGAAGAAGGTTCCCAGGCTGAATGAAACCGCCTTTGCAAACTTTATAATATTCAGAAAATATAACGGTGAAAGAGACCTGACCTAAGCAACTTCATCTTGCCTTTTGCCTCCAAACTGCCCTTGGTCATTCTGGGGGCGTGAGCCAAGCTAATTTTGGAAGGAATTTAGTTTATGGTTTAACCTTAAAGCAAGGATGATAATAATAACCCGTCCCAAAACTAAACCGCCTTGGTAAGACTAATGAAAGGCCACAAGGTTAGGATGATGAGAGGGGCCTGACGTCTGCTAAAATGTAGGTGTAGTTATAAATGATTACCAACCATTGTTCCGAGGGTCACAAGATTTGCCATTTCCCCAGCTGCTCCTGTAAGTAATATCACTATTGTAGAATTTAAGATTGGCCTTTTGCTATATCTTTTCAGACTTTTGTATTTCTGAAAGCTAGGTGACTCCACCCAGCCGGAGACTCAGGACTCAACCGGTGCTGTGGCCACTACCCGGAAGTGGACTCGGCACAGGAGGGCTGGTTGCCACACCCCTATGATCGCATCCCCAACCAATCAGCAGCACCCGTCCTCTAGCCACCTGCCCACCAAACTATCTTTAAAAAACTCTAGTCTCTGAATTTTCCAGGAGGGTAAATTGAGTAACAGCAAAACTCTGGTCTCCTGTTTAACCAGCTCTGTGTGAATTCAACTCTTTCTCTTGCAATTTCCAGCTCCCCTCCCCACTTTTTTTTTGAGACGGAGTCTTGTTTTGTCACCCAGGCTGGAGTGCAGTGGCACAATCTCGGCTCACAGCAACCTCCGTCTCTCGGGTTCAAGCAATTCTCCTGCCTCAGCCTCCCAAGTAGCTGGGATTACAGGCGCCCGCCACCATGCCTAGCTAATTTTCCCTGTCTTGATAAATCAGCTCTATCTGGGCGGTTACACGAGGGCTACTGGGGGTGTCCCCGGGTGACAGCCCCTCTCCAGTCTCATGCTGGAAGGCACTGGCGAAACTGGATCCCACTGATCGCTTTGCTTCCTTGGATCAGTTATGGGGAAGGTGCCTGTGCCACCCATACTCAGAGGGTCTGTGTGGTTTAAGGCTGCGGAGTGGGTCAGGGTATAGATCCCCCCACCCCTTCAGTCTGGCAGTGCAGGGGACAGGGAATGGACATTTTCATCCTCATACCGTCATTTTGTTTTTTGTCTTCTGAGATGGGGTTTTGCTCTTGTTGCCCAAGCTGGAGTGCAATGGAGTGATCTTGGCTCACTGCAACCTCCACCTCCTGGGTTTAAGCGATTCTCCTGCCTCAGCCTCCCGAGTAGCTGGGATTACAGACACGTACCACCACACCCAGCTAATTTTTAGTATTTTTTAGAGGAGACAGGGTTTCACCATGTTGGCCAGGCTGGTTTTGAATTCTTGACCTCGGGTGATCTGCCTGCCTCGACCTCCCAAAGTGCTGAGATTACAGGTATGAGCCACCACGCCTGGCCATAATTTTTTTTTTTAAAGCAGTGATGGGGTTGTGCCTCCACCCCTTCTGGCAAAATGAAAAGAATAAGTAGCCGGGAGCAGTGGCTCATGCCTGTAATCCCAGCAGTTTGGGAGGCTGAGGCAAGTAGATCACGAAGTCAGGAGTTCCAAACCAGCCTGGTCAACATGGTGAAACCCCGTCTCTACTGAAAATACAAAAGTAGCCGAGTATAGCAGCGCACGCCTGTAGTCCCAGCTACTTGGGAGGCTGAGGCAGGAGAATCACTTGAACCCAGGAGGCCGAGATGGCAGTAAGCCGAGATTGCACCACTGCATTCCAGCCTGGGTGACAGAGTGAAACTTGAAACTTAATCTCAAAAAAAAAAAAAAAAAAGAATAAGAGCCTGTCTGGACAAAGTGTTAACTTCAGTTCCTTCTAGGGTTGGACTGGCTGCAAGTTCATCTTCTCTGACAGATAAAAATTCCCAGGGAGGTTTTTTATGGCAATTAGCCTCCTTCTGGACAATCTGCCTTTAATCAGATAAGAGAAATCCAGGAAAAGCCCCCTGGTACATTTGCTGTTTTCCAAATGCCTTCGGTTTTAAGTCATCATCATAGCAATTCAGCATATTTTGGGATGTTATTTCCTGGATTCCTTCAGCAGCCACCTGCTGTTGGGTATTTAGGCTTAATTAAAGTTGGCAAGGCATTCTCAGCTAGAGGCTCAGCTGCATGGGAGATGAGTTATAGGAAGTCCTACGTATGTAAGGGAAGCTCAGAACACTTTTATTGCACATTTTAAATAAATACCTCTGGGCTGGGTGCAGTGGCTCATGCCTATAACCCCAGCACTTTGGAGGCTAAGACAGGCAGATCACCTGAGGTCAGGAGTTCAAGACCAGCCTAGCCAACATGCTGAAACCCCGTCTCTACTAAAACTATAAAACATTAGCTGGGCTTGGTGGTGGCGGGCGCCTATAATCCCAGCTACTCGGGAGGCTGAGACATGAGAATCACTTGAACCCAGGAGGGAGAGGTTGTAGTGAGCCAAGATCACACCACTGCACTACAGCCTGGGCAACAGAGCAAGACTCTGTCTCAAAAATAAATAAATAAATAAATAAATACCTATAGGCAGGGTGCGGTGGCTCACGCCTGTAATCCCAGCACTTTGGGAGGCCGAGGCAAGTGGATCACAAGGTCAGGAGTTCAAGACCAGCCTGGCCAAGATGGTGAAACCCATCTCTACTAAAAATACAAAGCATTAGCCAGGCGTGGTGGCACATGCCTGTCATCCCAGCTACTCAGGAGGCTGAGGCAGATAATTGCTTAAACCCGGGAGGCAGAGGTTGCAGTGAGCCGAGATCCTGCCACTGCACTCCAGTCTGGGCAACAGTGTGAGACTCCGTCTCAAAAAATAAATACCTAAATACCTAAATACATACCTCTGACATGTGCCTTGGGATGGAGTTCTACCCCCTATACCAACTGGCTGGGTGGGAGAGAGAACCAAGTCCTGAAATAAGAATCCCTCTGGGTTCTTAGAATTTTGAGTTGTAAAAGAAAGTAAAATTTGGGGACCCTCTACATTTACTAGGGCAGAGGGGACTAAGCCTTGGAGACTCATTCACATAGCATGTTTGTAACTCCTGCCCTTCTTAGATTGTAGATTAACTTTCTTCCTCGCTCTTCTTGTTCTGTAAATGATTGGAGAGCCCAGAGACCAGACCTCCTTCCCCTCCAGTCACTGATGTTTGTTGTAAATTAACTGCCTCCTCTCTTGTCCTGTGACTCGCTCAGACCAGATGGTGCAAAGGACCCCGTGACTGTTACACCATCAGTGGTAAGGTTAAAATACACCTTTCCCGAAAGAAAAAGACCACCTCAACTAATCGGATTGCATTAAGCCTTATAGAGAAAGATGCTGAAATTCTGTTAAGTGGTCCTAAACTTTATCTATATAAACAATCCCAAATTTCTACACTTCAGATTGAAACTGCCTTTGCACAGATTTCGACAGTGAGAGGAATCTAGCATGGCTGACTCCACGATGCTTCTAGCTTCCCAGGCTGGCTGTCCGTCATACTCATTCCTGGGCATGGGCCAAGCTAACCATGGGAGGAATTTAGTTTATAGTTTAAGTTTTTTTTTTTTTTTTTTTTTTTGAGACAGAGTCTTGCTCTGTCACCCAGGCTGCAGTGCAATGGCACGATCTCGGCTCACTGTAAACTTTGCCTCCTGGATTCAAGCGATTCTCCTGTCTCAGCCTCTCAGGTAGCTGGGATTACAGGCATGTGCTACGACACTTGGCTAATTTTTGTATTTTTAGTAGAGATAGGGTTTCACAATGTTGACCAGGCTGATCTTGAACTCCTGAACTCAGATGATCTGCCTGCCTCCCAAAGTGCTGGGACTACAGGCGTGAGCAACTGTGCCCAGCTTATAGTTTAACTTTGAAGCAAGGGTGATAATAGTCCCTTCCTAAAACTAAGCTGTCCTTGTTTGGGGGCTGAAACCACTAATGAAGGTCACAAGATTAGGATTATGGGAGGAGCCTGAATTTTGCTAAAATGTGGCATAGTTTCTGTCGTTCCTTACTGCTCAGAAGTCACGTGGCCAGAGTCAGAAGATCTGTGGCTTCCACAGTTGCTCCTCTAGATAACATCACTATTGTAGAACCTAGGATTGGTCTTTCAACGTTTTTCAGACTGACCCCATCCAGACTCATGACTAATGACTCAACCAGTCCTGTGGCCCCTCCCAGGTGGACCATTTTCTATACCCTATGGTGTGTTTTTTTTTTTTTTTTTTGTTTTGAGTCTGTGTTTTGCTCTTATTGCCCAGGTTGGAGTGCAATGGTGTGATTTCGGCTCACCGCAACCTCCGCCACCCGGGTTCAAGAGATTCTTCTCCCTCAGTTTCCTGAGTAGCTGGGATTAAAGGCATGCACAACCACATATGGCTAATTTTGTATTTTTAATAGAGACGGGGTTTCTCCATGTTGGTCAGGCTGGTCTCCAACTCCCAACCTCAGGTGGTCCGCCCGCCTCAGCCTCCCAAAGTGCGTGGGATTACAGGCATGAGCCACTGTGCCAGACCACACCCTACAATTTTATCCCCAACCAATCAGCAGCATTCATTCCCTAGTTCCCTGCCCACTAAACTGTTACTGAAAAACTCTAACCCCTTTGGTTAGGGTTTTTGGGGAGATGGATTTCAGTAGTAACTCCATCTTCCATGTGGCTGGCCTCGAATTAAACTCTTTCTTTACTGCAATACCATGGTTAATAAATTTGTATGCCTTTTCTCCTTTTTTTTTTTTTCTTTTTTTGATACAGGGTCTCACTTATGTTGCCCACACTTGAGTGCAGTGGTTTTTCAATAGCATGACCACAGCACACTTCAGCCTTGAACTCCTGGGCTCAAGTGACCCTGTTGCCTCGTCCTCCCAAGTAGCCCTCCTATTATACTGCCCTTTTAACAGGTGATTTTCATCAAACCTTCAGAGACAGAAGGAGAAGTTTTCCCTGGGCCCCTATAGTTTTGGCACGGTGAGCAGGATTCCAAAGCCACTCTGCCCTTCTGGAAGCGTAGTCAAGGGAACCCAGGGCCTGAGAAGCCAGCAGAAGGGCGAGAAATTCTTACCAGCCAGGCTACTGGCCTCTCTCTCTGTAGAGTCTGGTTAAGCAGATGGTAAAAATTACTGTTTATCTCTTTTTCCTCTCCAAAATCTTGATTAATGTGAAAAAAAAGATCTGTGTGATTAGTCTTGGGTAGAGCAACTCTGGTGTACTTTTTTTTTTTTTTTTTGAGATAGAGTCTCACTCTGTCACCCAGGCTGGAGTGCGATGGTGCGCTCTTGGCTCACCACAACCTCTGCCTCCTGAGTTCCAAGCGATTCTCCTGCCTCAGCCTCCTAAGTAGCTGGGATTACAGGTGCCTGCCACCATGCCCAGCTAATTTTATATTTTTAGTAGACAGGGTTTCTCGATGTTGGTCAGGCTGGTCTCGAACTCCCGACCTCATGTGATCTGCCTGCCTCGGCCTCCCAAAGTGCTGGGATTACAGGTGTAAGCCACCGCACCTGGCTTTTTTTTTTTTTAAACAGTCTTTCTCTGTCACCCAGGCTGGAGTACAGTGGCATGATCTCGGCTCACTGCAACCTCTGCCTCCCAGGTTCAAGCAATTCTCCTGCCTTAGCCTCCTGAGTAGCTAATTATACAGGCACCCCCCACCACACCTGCCTAATTTTTGTATTTTTAGTAGAGATGGGGTTTTGCCATGTTGGCCAGGCTGGTCTCGAACTCCTGACCTCAGGCGATCCACCCATCTCAGCTTCCCAAAGTGCTGGGATTACAGGAGTGAGCCACCATACCTGACCTGGTATACTTTTTGGTATGAATATTCATATTATCTGATCCTTTTCCCCCAAGAAATTGTCTTTTCCTCTGTCTTTGTCTTTATTTATTTATTTTTTTTTTGAGAGGAAGTTTTGCTCTTGTTGCCCAGGCTGGAGTGCAGTGGTGTGGTCTAGGCTCACTGCAACCTCCACCTCCGGGGTTCAAGCGATTCTCCTGCCTCAGTCTTCAAAGTAGCTGGGATTACAGGCATGTGCCACCACACCTGGCTCATTTTGTATTTTTTTAGTAGAGACAGAGTTTGTCCATGTTGGTCAGGCTGGACTTGAACTCCCGACCTCAGGTGATCCACCCGCCTCAGCCTCCCAAAGTGTTGGGATTACAGGCATGAGCCACCGAGCCCAGCCGTCTGTCATGTTCTGTCATAAACAAGGCACCATAGGGTGGAACCCAGACCTAAACCCCCTAGAAGTCCATTGTTAAGCTGCCCCTGCATACTGGTCAGTTTTGCCGTTCTGACCAGATCAGCTTCTATTCTTTTTTTTTTTTTTTAAATATAAAATGGGGTTTCACCATCATGGCCAGGCTGGTCTTGAATTCCTGACTTCAGGTGATCCACCCACCTCAGCCTCCCAAAGTGCTAGGATTACAGGCGTGAACCACCGCGCCTGGCCTGATCGGCTTCTATTTAGACAAATTTTGCTCAGGGTCCCCAAAATGAAAACTGGTTGAGGTTCTGTGTTAGGCAGTTCTCGCATTGCTATACAGAAATACTGGAGACTGGGTAATTTATAAAGAAGAGAGGTTTCATTGGCTCAGGGTTCTGCAGGCTGTATAGGAAGCATGATGCCGACATCCGCTTGGTTTCTGGGAGGCCTCCGGGAGCCTTCACTCATGCGGAAGGAGAAGTGGGAGCGGGCGCAGGACACAAGAGCAGAAACGGGTGGGAGGAGGCACCACAGACTTTTAAACAACCAGATCTCATGAGATCTCACTCACCGTCGCAAGGACAGCACCAAGAGGATGAAGCTAAACCATGTATGAGAAATCTGCCCCATGATCCAATCACCTCCCATCAGGCGCCACCTGCAGTTCTGGGGATTACAATTCAACAGGAGACTTGTGGGGACAAATACCCAAACGATATCAGGTTCCCTCTTATCTTGTTTTATTAACTCGAGAGCTTGACTTGTGACAAGGGAGAGCACTGTCTCTTAGTCTTCACCATCCAGGGGGCCTGATTTTGGGGTCACATCCAGTGTCCAATCTGAAAAGATCGGGAACCCCAAGACACAGGAAACTTTAGGCAGGATACTCTTTGTTCCGAATGTGCTAAGCTCTCAGGGGGAGTTTGTCTGAGCAAGCCCCATCTATAACGGAACTTTGTCATGCTGCTTGGTTATTCCTGGGAAAATCCAACCCCAGGAGGACCTACCCAGTATCACAGATTAATGGGCCTGTGACTGGCAGGCACCCCAAAATGTGTAGCGTACTAGAAGTACCTTATGCACAAACACCATCCTTAACTGTCTGTGGCAATAAGAGTCTTTTGCCTCCTGAGTGTGGTGGCTCACACTTGTAATCTTAGTACTTTGGGAGTCCGAGGCAGGTAGATCACCTGAGGTCAGGAGTTCAAGACCAGCCTCACCCACGTGGTGAAACCCTGTCTCTACTAAAAAGACAAAAAAATTAGCCCGGTGTAGTGGCACATGCCTGTAATCCCAGCTACTCGGGAGGCTGAGACAGGAGAATCACTTCAACTTGGGAAGTGGAGGTTGCAGTGAGCCGAGATCATGCCATTGCACTCCAGCCTGGGTGACAAGAGTGAAAATCCATCTCAAAAAAAAGAAAGAAAAAAAAAGTCTTTTGCCATCTTAGCCTGCTCCTGGGAGTGACTACTGAGACTGCCTATTCTATGCCTGTTCCAGAAAACACCTCTTGATTATATGTTAAAAACTTATTGTAAACCTGGAAAGTTACCTCCTGGGAGTTCCATGAAGAGGTGGATTGGACTGAGTCACTATTAGAATAAATATACCATTGAAATTGTAATCATCTCTGGCTAAAACATGAATATTTTAAATTAGAAAGCCTTCTATATTTCAAAAATATTGTAGACCTCTCTCATTCCAAACAATTGCCTATTTGAATTTATGGGTAGTTAAAACTTTTTTTTTTTTTTGGAGACCCCTCTGTCTCCCAGAATGGAGTGCAGTGGCACGATCACAGCTCACTGCAGCCTTGAATTCCTGGGTTCAAATGATCCTCCCACCTCAATATCCTGTGTAGCTGGGACTACAGGGGCACACCACTACCCTTGACTTTTTTATTTTTTGTAGAAATGGGATCTCATTATGTTGCCCAGGCTGATCTTGAACTTCTGGCCTCAAGTAATCCTCCCGCCTTGGCCTCTCAAAGTGTTGGGATTACAGGTGTGAGCCGCCATGCCCAGCCCAAACTTTTTAAAAAACATGAGGTGGCTCATGCCTGTAATCTCAGCAATTTGAAAGTTCGAGGTGGGCAGATCACTTGAGGTCAGGAGTTCAAGCCCAGCCTGGCCAACATGGTGAAACCCTATCTCTACTAAAAATACAAAAATTAGCCAGGCATGGTGGCTTGTGCTTGTAATACCAGCTACTCGGGAGGCTGAGGTATGAGAATCACTTGAACCCAGGAGGCGGAGGTTGCAGTGAGCCAAGATCACGCCACTGCACTCCAGCCTCAGCAACAGAGCAAGACTGTCTCAAAAAAAAAAAAAAAAGTGGCGGGGTAGGGGACGGGCACGGTGGCTCATGCCTGTAATCCCAGCACTTTGGGAGGCTGAGGTGGGCGGATCACCTGAGGTCGGGAGTTCGAGAGCAGCCTGACCAACATAGAGAAACCCCGTCTCTGCTAAAAAAAAAATACAAAATTAGCTGAGTGTGGTGGTGCATCCCTGTAATCCCAGCTACTCGGGAGGCTGAGGCAGGAGAATTGCTTAAATCCAGGAGGCGGAGGTTGCGGTGATTGGAGATTCGCACCATTGCACTCCAGCCTAGGTAACAAGAGCAAAACTCTGTCTCAAAGAAGGAAGGAAGGAGGGGAGGGAGGGAGGGGAGGGAGGTGGGCAGTCTGGAGTTAGAAGATTCAATTGAATTGTTTGAGGTGACAAGGTAGGAGCAGCTGAATCTACCAGGCTATGAACCCAAGTCCCCTGTCCTCTGCCTTCCTACTTATCACAGTGGCTGAACTGTCCATGCTCCTATCCCAGCCCCCAGTCCCCACCCACCACACTGGATCCCAGTCTGCTTGAGGACCCGGATGATCCCAGTCTTCTCAAGGACCTCGATCCCGCAGCCGCTCCCTCCCTCTTCTCCCTCTACTGCCTCCTCACTGTTTTCCCCTTTTCCTGGATTACTCCCACCCTCAGCTCGCAAACAGGCCGGCGTTTCCCCCAAATCTGGAGATACCTTTCTTTAGGGTATGTGTCTTTATTGTATTTTGGTTTTTTTGTTGTTTGTTGGGGTTTTTTTTTTTTTTTTTTGGAGAGTTTGAGATTTTTTTTTTTTAACCAGGAACACGTGCACTTTATTGAATGCCACTGTAGAAAAGTGTGTGAGGATAAAGGGCTGATACAGGACTCGGCTGGGGACACGGCGAGGAATGGAAGGGGGAGTACGCGGGAGACAGGTCACGGGCAGAGCCCCCGGCCAGGAGGATTCCTCTCGATCTACTGATAGGCTTGCAGAATCAGTACTGGGATGATGATCAGCAGAATGGTAGTGATGATGCCCGAAATCAGGGCCCAGACGTTCAGGCACTTGGCAGTGGAGGCGTAGGCCTGGGCCCGGGTCAGGTCGCCAACCATCTTCCCGTCCCTAGACTTCACGGAGTAGGCGACCGCTATGAAGCCCAGGCAGCAGGAGTTCATGAAGAGGGTTTTGAACAGGGACCACACAACGTGGTCAGGCACGGAGGTCTCGCGGCGGATGTGGATCACGGTGGATGTCGGGGGAGCAGGGCTGTGGGGCGCCCCCAGCGCAGCCACCTCTCACTCCTCCTTCAGCATCTCATAGCTGGGGGGACGGTCGGTGTTGGCGGAAGTGAAGAAGGTTTGGACAGTGTGGTTCCTGGTGTCCAGGGAAGACCAGCTTTGGTTGGTCGGGTTGCTGGGATGATTCTCCAAGTTTGAGATTTTTCTCTATTTATTTTAGAGACAGGGTCTTACTCTGTTGCCCAAGCTCAAGTGCAATGGTAGGATCATAGTTCACAACCTCAAACTCCTGGGCTGAAGCAATCGTCCCACTTCAGCCTCCTAAGCAGCTTGGACCACAGGTGCACACCACCACACCTAGATAGTTTTAAAAATCTTTTGTAGAGACAGGGTCCTCCTATGTTGCCCAGGCTGGTCTCAAACTACTGGCCTCAAGCGATCCTCCCACCTAAGCCTCCCAAAGGGCAGGGATTACAGACATGAGCCACTGTGCCAGGCCACAAAATTTTTCTTTTCTTTTTTGAGATGGAGTCTTGCTCTGCCACCCAGGCTGGAGTACAGTGGTGCAATTTCAGCTCACTGCAACCTCCGCCTCTCAGCTTCAAGCAATTCTCCTGCCTCAGCCTCCCAAGAAGCTGGGGTTACAGTTGTGTGCCCCCACTCCTGGCTAATTTTTGTATTTTTAGTAGAGATGGGGTTTCACCATGTTGGCCAGGCTGGTCTCAACCTCTCAACCTCAGGTGATCTGCCTGCCTCGGCCTCCCAAAGTGCTGGGATTACAGGAGTGAGCTACCTCGCCTGGCAGATTTTTCAAAATATAATAATATCAAGTTGAGGGACTGCTTTCCCTCTTTGCCTTTCTTTTTGAATTGGAGTCTTTCACTGTCGTCCAGGCTGGAGTGCAATGCGAGATTTTTGCTCACTGCAACCTCCACCTCCCAGGTTTACACGATTCTCCTGCCTCGGCTTCCCAAGTAGCTGGAATTACAGGTCCCCGCCACCACGCCCAGCTAATTTTCAGTAGAGATGGGGTTTCACTATGTTGGCCAGGCTGGTCTTGAACTCCTGATCTCGTGATCCACCTGGCTCGGCCTCCCAAAGTGCTGGGATTACAGGTGTGAGCCACCACACCCGGCCTCCTCTTTGCCTTTCATTCCTTTCCTGCCCTTCCTTAGCGATTCAGTCCAAAAGGCCCTGGGGGAGCTGCAAGCCATGGAGCGCCTCCCCCCCCCCGCCAGGTGGCCAGGTGTGGCATCAGACTCCCCCCACCCCACCAGGTGAGGGTGGAAGTCACACAGGAAGGTGACCTGCTAGTAGGTATCAGAGGCATGAGTGGAGAGGAGGGAGTCCTGGTGGGGGGTCAGAGTGGAGTGAGAAAGCCCATTTGTGGAGTGTAGGAGTCTCTGTAGGGTGAGGGGGGCACCTGGGACCTGGCACTGGTGACCAAGGCCCCAACCCCGCTTTACTCTTCCCCATGGCACTTACCACCAGCAAGGTGTTATAAATGTACTTGTTTGTTTCTGTATCATGAGCCCCACCCACCCACTAAAAGGTCCTCCAGGGCAGAGACTTGGTCGCTGCTATATTCGCAGGCCGTACTGGTGGCATTTGGTAAAGTGCAGAATGAATGGATGAAACCTGCAGCCCCTCTCCCTTGACCGTCTTGACCAGCCAGCGAGACTTGGCAACAGCTGCCTGGGGCGGCAGGTGAGAGAGAGAGAGAGAGAGAGAGAGAAAGAGAGAAGTGAACCCTGTCGGGGGTTTCTGCTTTGACCACAGAGGAGACAGGGGGACAGCTTTCACCAAGCAGAAAGGAAGAGTGAGCCAGGGGCAGATGGGGTGGGCAGGAGCCAGGTTGGGGCAGATTCCGTTTGCAGGAGCCTGCCAGTGCCTGGTTGGGGATGCCCCTGAGGCTGCTGGAGAGGGGGTCCAGGCCACAGGATCGCAGAGCCGTGCAGGGAGGAGGGGAGGATCAGTGCAAGGCTGAGCTGCCAGCAGCAAGGCTTCAGCAGACCTCTCTAGAACAATCTGCCACTTGCAATGCAGGAATTAAGAAAGGGGGCCGGGCATGGTGGCTCACGCCTGTAATCCCAGCACTTTGGGAGGCCGAGGTAGGTGGATCACTAAAAATGCAAAAATTAGCCGTGCGTGGTGGTGCACGCCTGTAATCCCAGCTACTCCTGAGGCTCCAGCAGGAGAATCCCTTGAAACTGGGAGGCGGAGGTTGCAGTGAGCTGGAATCCGGCCACTACACTCTAGCCTGGGCAACAGAAACAAACAAACAAAAAGGAATGGGAGGTATGGGGGGACACAAAACACAGTTTCAACAAAATGAGCTTTGCTGATTCAGTACCTGCCCCAAGATCCCAGCAGCGCCAGGCTTTACGCTCATTTCCCCATCCCTGGAGGAAGCGGGCGGGAGGGAAAGTGAATTCTGCGTTCCCAGACCCGAAAGTACGGCGGAAACCACGCAGCGCGGCCCAGCGGGCAGCAGGGGGCGCCGCTGAGCCCGGGGATGAGTGTTGCGGGCGGCAGTGGCCTTGGCTCGGCATCACCACCAGGTGGCGCCGCACGCTTCCCTGGCGCCCAAGTCCGAGGCCGCGAGGTCGGGGAGCCGATGCCCCGGGGAGAAGCGCGGCTGGGCGGCCTAAGGCTCCGGGCCCCCGGGCTCCCCCGCGGCCTCCTTGCCTCCTGCAGGGGTGGCTGCAGCACAGAGGTGTGCACCTCCACAGCTGGCCCCACACCTGCGGGGATGGAAGGAAAACCGTGCACGAGGCTGAGAGCACGAGCTTCCAACAGGCTTAGGTTCGAATCCCTGTGCAGCTGCCTGCTCGAAGGCGCTTGGCGTCTCTCTCAGCCTCAGCCTTCTCGCTTCTGCAGTGGGAGCATGACACTGATCTCACAGGGCGGTTGTATGGATTAAATTAGGTGAAGGTGGTGGTGGTGATGATAACATGTGTACTGAGTTCTCATCCAGGTCAGGCATGGTTCTGGGCACTTTCCAGATATGAACTCATTATTCTAGGTCCCTGTGATGTGGGGGTGGCTGGGGACCAGGGGCTGAGTCTCCTGCACAAAGGGAAGGCAGCCAGGCCTCCCTTATTGCAGCCACCCTCCCTGCTGGCCCCGAGTGCTGTTGGTGCTGAGGGGTGACTGCTGCCCAAAGGCAGTAGAGAGAGGAGGGGACCTTCGATGCTGAAGGCTGGGGGCGTCTTGTTTCTTTTCTTTTCTTTTTGAGTTGGAGTCTATCACTGTCACCCAAGCTGGAGTGCAGTTGCTCATTGCAACCTCCGCCTCCCAGGTTCAAGTGATTCTCCTGCCTCAGCCTCCTGAGTAGCTGGGATTACAGGCATGCACCACCACACCCGGCTAATTTTTTGTATTTTTAGTAGAGACGGGGTTTCACCATGTTGGCCAGGCTGGTGTTGAGCTCCTCACCTTGTGATCCGCCCGCCTTGGCCTCCCAAGTGCTGGGATTACAAGGCGTGAGCCACCATGCCCAGCAAGGCCTCTTGTTTCTAATTCCGCAGCCCCGCAGCCCCGCAGCCCATGGTGACAGGGAGCAGAGGCCTCAGGTGGCAGAGCCCCACTGTCGATCTGAGAACAGTGGAGGAACCACGGAGGCAGAAGTACCTCCTGCTGCAGCCAGGGGGTTGAGGCTGCAGAGAGGCGAGATCAGGCCCTGCACTTCAGCCTGGGCAACACAGCAAGACTCTGTCTCAAAACCAACCAAAAAAAAACAAAACAAAAAAAAGCAAAGAAAAAAACACTGGGTGCGGTGGCTCACGCCTGTAATCCCAGCACTTTGGGAGGCTGAGGCCGGTGGATCACCTGAGGTGACCAGTTTGAGACCAGCCTGGCCAACGTGGTAAAACCCCATCTCTACTAAAAAATACAAAATTTAGTTGGGTGTGGTGGTGCGCGCCTATAATCCCAGCTACGCGGGAGGATGAGGCAGGAAAATCACTTGGACCCAGAAGGCGGAGGTTGCAGTGAGCCGAGATCTCGCCACTGCACTCCAGCCTGAGCCACAGAGCGAGACTCCATCTCCAAAAAAGAAAACCAAAAAACCCTTTTTCTGGGGGTTCACTCTGTGTCAGGCACAGTTATAAGCATTTTCCATATATGAATTATCTAATTCCAACAATTCTAAAAATTGAGCACTGGCCTCCGCTGTGGTCTAAGCAGCCCCAGAGCCTTCTGGGAAAGGCGCCCCGGCCGTGGAGGGAAGATGGGCCGGTGTGGGGTGAGTGGAGGCCACAGCTCAGCTCTGAGGTTTCAGCCTCAGTGCCAGGCCGAGGGCCTTCCTAGCCTTCCTCACACGGAGGTGGCCCAGAGTTGGTGGCCCCAGTGAGCTTGGTTGGAGGTATGTTGAGTTTGAGGGCTCCGTGGAATGTTGCCCAGAGGCGGGTGGAGGAGGGGGTGGTGAGGAGAGATGAGTTGCGATCAAGGCCAGGGAGATACGGGGCAGGAAGGGGGATCCCCGAGGACTAGGGTCTCCCAGGGTCCTCGGAAGGAAAGCCTGGGCGGTGGGAACTCCATGGAAGCGTCCCCAGAGCCCTGGTTTGCCGACTGTAGTCTGTCCTGGGGTGGGGCAGGCAGGGCGAGGGGGCTTGATGACCCAAGTGAGGGGTAGGCCTGTGTGGGAAGTATTTTCAGCCGGGTTCTCTCCCTACCATCACCACAGTGAGGCCACCTGAGGTCACCTCTTCCCCTGGGGGTCTCGGGCCACTGACCCCTCTAAGGACTGGGACTGCTGTGAGTTGCAGTCCTGGGTGGAAATTGATTCTGAACTCTTTTGAAGCTCTGAGTCCTGGGGCCTCACGGCCACATCTACCTGACTCTGTGTTGGAGGTCGATGCCCTCCCTCTGCGATTGTCAGTGGGGTGCCTTCCCCCCAAGGAAGGCACCTTCTCTTCTCCAAGAAAGAGGCCGGGGGCATCTGTCCTCCCAGCTCACACATTCCAGGAATCCCTCTCCCGTTTCTTACCACCGGTGGAGAATGAGGATGTGCTGAGAAGCCAGAACCGGTACTCCCTGCCCCCTACCCCACCCCCACCCACCACACTCAGAGGCCTACAACAAAAACACACCACAAATAGAAATCAAAGCCTGAGAAAGACTCGAGGAGCCATGACCCCACCGTGGGAAAGGCTGTGTGATCTTGGCCAAGTCACTTCACTTCTCTTAGTCCACTTGCCCGTCTGTAAAATGGGGTAATGGTCTCAACCTTGGGGAGCTGCTGGGAGAAGGTGAGCTAAGATGTCAGACGCCGGGTGCAGGTGTGATGTTGGGTCTAAAAAAAAAGCCCCTTGCAGCAGGGTCCTCGCCTGACTTCGCAAGCACCCTCCGGCCCCCCGCCCCCACAGCCAGGCCGGGGCTGCCCCTGACCACATTCCTGTAAGGCTGCAGTGGAGAGGCCGCCACACTCATCTGGGGAGTGCTTCTGCAGCCTCGTTCTCCACTTCCTGTTTTTCTCCCCAACGAATTTTGCGAATTTTGCGCCATTGCTCTTTCATGGGGCGAGGGGGGAGTGGGGGCGGGGGCGGAGGCCTGCCCGGGAAGGAAGCCCGGGGTTCTGGGAGAGGAGCATGCTTTGGACTCTGAAGTCTCCAGCTCAGAGTAGCTGAGGATGCTGGGGATGCTGGGGCTGGCCCACGGGGAGCAGAGGAGGCCTCAGCGCGGTCCTCACTCTGGCAATGGCATTTTCCGTAGGCTTGAGACTGGCTTTAGGAATGGACTGATCCAGGCTGGACCCACATCTCTCTGGTGACACCAGGGGCAGAGGGACCATCTGACAGGTGAGTCCAGCCTCCCTGCTCCCCGGAGGCCATCAGCCTGGCAGCATGGACTGCAGGGTCCTTCGGTGTCAGGACCCTCCCTGAAGGATGTGAAGGGGCTGTTTCTGCACTGGCTAGGATGGGGACATTTGTCCTTTCTTTTCTTCCTTTTTTTTTTTTTTTTTTTTTTGAGACAAAGTCTCACTCTGTTACCTGAGCTGGAGTGCAGTGGTGCAATCTCAGCTCGCTGCAACCTCCGCCTCCTGAGTTCAAGCTATTCTCCTGTCTCAGCCTCCTGAGTAGCTGGGATTACAGGCATACACCGCCATGCCTGGCTACTTTTTGTATTTTTAGTAGAGACAGGGTTTCACCATGTTGGCCAGGCTGGTCTCGAACTCCTGACTTCATGATCTGCCCACCTCAGGCTCCCAAAGTGCAGGGAGTACAGGCGTGAGCCACTGCGCCCAGCCCACATTTGTCCTTTCTCTTCCTTGGCTACAGCCCCCTGCCCCTGGGCAGAGCTTCACTTTGTCTGTTCATGACCACATCACTCATGTATTCGTTCATTCAGCACTTCTAGAGACTCACTGGTGACACCCTCTGGGAGCCAGACACAGGGCTGGCAGCCCAGGGGCTCGTCCAGAGCCACACAGAGTGCCTGCTCCCAGGAGCAGCCCAGCGAATAGGCGATCACATTGAGTAGACAGAGTGCTGGCGGGGGATGATACAGCCCGGAGTACAATGAAGGGTCCCTCCGGGCAAGGGGGCCAGGTGGGTAACATCTGTGCTGGGCCTGAAATCTACTGAGTAGTTAGCAAAGAGTGTGTGTGTGTGTGCACATATGTGCAGAAGAAGGCAGAAGGAATCGTGGGGAAACGTGGGGAAGGGCACTCCAGGTAAAAGGAACAGCATGTGCAAAGGCCCAGAGTTGGACAGCAAGCCTGGGATGTTCTGGAACTACAAGTCCCGGCTCCTGGCCCTGCAGGGAGGGCGGAAAGTGGGAAGTGATGGGAGGTGACCCTGGGAGGCTGGCTGGGCTGGCTCCACTCAGATGATTGGTCATCCATTTGTTCTCAAGCTATAACCTCACCCTGCACCCCAGGACAGCCTAAGCTCAGAAACCAGCTCCTGTTTGCTCTAGCAGGAGAGGGGACTGACTTTACGGCAGAGGTGCAGGGTGCTCTTATCAGACCCAGCGCTACAGACAGCCCAGGGACACTTCCCAGCACTGCTCACCTGTCCCCATCTGCCCATCTGCACCACACCTGCCAAGCTGATACATCCTAGATCCCTTAACCCAAGGAGAACTATGGGCGGTCCCAGCCCACCTTCCTGGGAAGGACTTGATTAGCCTGTGTTGGATCTAGGCCTCCCTTCCAGTCCGTTCAGCCGGCTGGTGGTCAGTTGTGAACACTAAGCACCTGTCCTCATGGCCACATGAGAAAGACGTACCGAAAGGGGATTGGACCGGCCGAGCACGGTGGCTCACACCTGTAATCCCAGCACTTTGGGAGGCCAAGGCAGGTGGATCACTTGAGGCCAGGATGTCGAGGCCAGGATGTCAAGACCAGCTTGGATGACATCGTGAAACCCTGTCTCTACTAAAAATACAAATAATTAGCTGGGCGTGGTGGCAGATGCCTGTCATCCCAGCTACTCAGGAGGCTGAGGCAGGAGAATCGCTTGAAGCCAGGAGGCAGTGGTTGCAGTGAGCTCAGATCGCACCAGTGCACTCCAGCCTGGGTGACAGCCCGGGTGACAGAGTGAGACTCCAACTCAGAAAAAAAAAAAAGGCAGGGGCAGGTCAGCCTAATGGCCTAAAGGCCAGTGGTGTCCATTCTAGTGAATTCTATTCTGGTCCTCCTGGCACACAGGCCCGTGCTCAACTCCTTTGGCTTTTCCCAGATATCCCGGTTCCGGTTGTCTTTGCTTTGCCTGGACCCGTTACACCTCAAAGTCAACCTCAAATACCTCTGCCCTGTCAAATGAGGTGATCCAAGCCATGTCACCATGTAAACACCATGTCAAACAGTGGCATCCAGGGTTCTGTTCTGAGTTGTCTTCTCCATCTGATATCCATCCTTCCCTCTTCCTTCCTTCCTTCTTTCCTTCCTTCCCTTTTCCTTCTTTCCTTTTTCTTTCTTTCTTTTTTAATTTTTATTTATTTATTTATTTATTTTTTGAGAAGGAGTTTCGCTCTTGTTGCCCAGGCTGGAGTGCAATGGCATGAGCTCAGCTCACCACAATCTCCGCCTCCCGGGTTCAAGCAATTCTCCTGCCTCAGCCTCCCAAGTAGCTGGGATTACAGGCATGCGCCACCACACCTAGCTAATTTTGTATTTTTAGTAGAGACGGGGGTTTCTCCATGTTGGTCAGGCTGGTCTCGAACTCCCGACCTCAGGTGATCCGCCCACCTCGGCCTCCCAAAGTACTGGGATTACAGGAGTGAGCCACTGCACCTGGCCTTGCCTTCTTTCTTTTTTTTTTTTTTAAAGAAACAAGGTCTCAGCTATGTTGCCAGGTTGGATGTAGTGGCTATTCACAGGTGCAAGGTTGGCACACTACAGCCACGAACTCCTGGGCTCAGGCGATCCTCCCATCTCAGCCTCCCAAGCAGCTGGAACTGCAGCCATGTGCCGTCATGCCCAGCTGCCCTCTGCTTCTGCTGAATCTCCTCTCTGGTGGCTCTCCAGGACCCCTTCAACAGAAGAACAGATCGATTTAACCTCTCCTACCATACTTGATCTATACAGGGAAAATGTGGTTGCAATTTATAAAGCACAGGCCGTGGCATTCCAGACTGGTTGGGTAAATTGAACATTAGAAACAAGGTATCACATGGGGTTTGCTCTGTGGTTACCTTCCTTGGCCCGTTTTTTGACAAATGTGGCTACTCCAGGTTCTCTGCCCATTAAGAAGGAATCTCTAGATTGTTTCTAGTCTAGAGTCCCTCAGGCCCACCCTTGAGAGTTTCTTGGGAAGGAGGCTTCTAGGAGGTGATGCAATTGCCTTAGCAACCTGATTCTTGTTGGTGCTGGTACCTCGGCTTAGGAATTCTCCAGGGGGATGAGATATCACAAACCCTAATTTTCCAGGCTTGGTTTCCTGAGTTTCAACTCTCCTAAAATGTTAGTTGGTTGCCTGTAACTTTCATTTGGGATCATACCATTTACCAATAATCAATGTCATGAAATCTTAGGCAGTTGAACATTCAGCCTTAGACTAGGCCATGTCCCCAAGGTTTGGGTTTCTTAGCAGCAAATGTGAGGGGTAATTTTTTCTTTCAGCCTAAGAGTGAAAAGAGAAAATAATCGTCTGGTTTGGGATACAAAGATTTTTTTCCTCAATTTCTCTTGGAATGCTACCCCTGTCTGCCCTTTTACAACTGGACAATGGGAGATAGCATCACGTTTGTCTTGGAAGAGGAAGTACTTAAGAGGGACCAGAGACCAGAGGTTAAGGGTTGTATGCTCCTGTGGCTCTTCCCAGATATTCCCATCCAAATTGCTGTCACCCAGGCTGGAGTACAGTGGCACAATCTCGGCTCACTGCAACTTCTACTCCTGGGCTCAGGTGATCCTCCCACCTCAGCCTCCTATGTAGGACTACAGGTGTGTGCCACCACACCTGCTTAATTTTTTTTTTTTTGAGACGGAATCTTGCTCTGTCCCCCAGGCTGGAGTGCAGTGACATGATCTCAGCTCACTACAACCTCCACCTTCCAGGTTCAAGCGATTCTCCTGCCTCAGCCTCCCGAGTAGCCAGGATTGCAGGCATGCACCACCAGGCCTGGCTAATTTTTGTATTTTTAGTAGAGACTGGGTTTCACCATGTTGGCCAGGCTGCTCTCCACCTCCTTATCCCATGTGATCCACCAGCCTCGGCCTCCCAAAATGCTGGGATTACAGGCGTGAGCCACTGCACCTGGCCCTAATTTTTTTTTTTTTTTTTTTTTTGAGACAGAGTCTCTTTTTGTCACCCAGGCTGGAGTGCCGTGGCATGATCTTGGCTCACTACAACCTCTGCCACCCAGATTCAAGCGATTCTCCTGCCTTAGCCTCCCGAGTAAGTGAGAATACAGGTGCCTGCCACCGTGCCTGGCTGATTTTTGTGGTTTTTAGTAGAGACATGGTTTCACCATCTTGGCCAGGCTGGTCTTGAACTCCTGACCTCATGATTCACCCGCCTCAGCCTTCCAAAGTGCTAGAATTACAGGAGTGAGCCACTGCACCTGGCCTGGCCCTAATTTTTGTATTTTTTGTAGAGATGCAGCCTCACCATGTTGCCCAGGCTGGTCTCAAACTCCTGAGCTCAAGAAATCTGCCCACCTCAGCCTCCCAAAGCACTGGGATTACAGACATGAGCCACTGCATCCAGCCTCCGTATTTCCTAAAGCTTCAGCCTTCGAGTCCTATGAGGTCACTGAAAATAGTTTAACTGATCTGTTAACACATAAGGAGAACCACCAGTGTCCCATCCAAAAATAGGAAAACTTCATTGCCCCTCACTCTGCCTTGAGTCAGCTAGTTTTGTACTTTCTTTGACAAATTGTTTCTTAACACCCCACTTCTGACACTGATATCTGTATTATTTATTTATTTATTTATTTTTGAGATGGAGTTTCGCTCTTGTTGCCCTGGCTGGAATGCAATGGCACAATCTCGGCTCATCATGACCTCTGCCTCCTGGGTTCAAGCGATTCTCCTGCCTCAGTCTCCTGAGTAGCCGGGATTATAGGTGCTCACTACCACGCCTGGCTAATTCTTTATATTTTTAGTAGAGACAGAGTTTCACCATGTTGGCCATGCTGGTCTCGAACTCCTGACCTCAGGTGATCCACCTGCCTTGGCCTCCCAAAGTGCTGGGATTACAGGCGTGAGCCACCACGCCTGGCCCAGTATCTGTATTAATTGTGATTTTTTGTTCTGAATAACAATATCCAACTCAAGAGAGTTTATACTGAGTAGACTATTGTCTTCCCAAAATTTCTGCTTTACCCAGGACCTCAGAATGTGACGTTAATTGGAAATAAGGTCTTTGCAGATGTAATTAGTTGAGATGAGGTCACATTGAACTTGGATGTCCTTATAGGAAGAAGGAAATTTACACTGGGTGCAATGGCTCATGCCTGTAATCTCAGCATTTTGGGGGACTGAGGCAGGTAGATCACCTGAAGTCAGGAGTTCGAGATCAGCCTGGCCAACATGGTGAAGCCCTGTCTCTACTAAACATGCAAAAATTAGCTGGGTGTGGTGGCAGGTAGCTGTAATCCCAGCTACTTAGGAGGCTGAGACAGGAGAATGGCTTGAACATGGGAGGCAGAGGTTGCAGTGAGCCAAGTTCACACCATTGTACTCCAGCCTGGGTAACAGAGCAAGACTCTGTGTTTAAAAAATAATACAAAATTTAAAAAGCTACAGGAACCAGGAGCCAGAAAGTTGCCTGGAAATTTCTTTCTCATCTCTGTCCGTCTCTTCCTGTCTGTGTGTCTGCTGCATGATTCTCTCTCAATATCTCTTCTTCTGCATATGAGCTCCTCTGATTTCTTCAGTGCTTTTGAGGGCCTAAGAGACCCTGCAGCTCCCTGGCCTCCATGTTAAAGCACCCAAGCTCCAGGTGTCTCAAGAACACTAACTCTATTCCCTGGATTCCACATTCCCAGAGAAATCACTGATTGGCTTGCCTTGGGTCAGGTGACCACCCCTGGTCTAATCAACTTGGGTAGGGTGAAGGGCATGCTGGGCAGTCACACCTGGCTGGACACTGCTGGTGTAGCCAAGTGGACACGTGGGGGATCTCCTAGAGCCGAAGCTGGTCATCCATTGCCATAGCACTGTGCTCCTGCCATCCTACAATTGCCTGGATTATGACTCCCATTGGTTGATGCCCTGATATCCACTGACAGACTTCTCCCATGCCAAGTGCATTCCCAAAGGAGTCCTCCTCGTAGGTTCCCATCCCCGTACAGGCTGCCCCTGTTACTGAGGGAGCAGGCAGACATTAATAATTTTTGTATTTTTATGAGACGGGGTTTCACCATGTAAGCATCTGGCTGCAACAAAGAGGGCCTGGCGCCCACACAGATGAAACACGTGCTCACCCAAGGTCCTGGTATGAGCAGCAAGAGGAATTCCATCTGACTTGGGAAATAAAATAAATAAATACCCAGTTTTTTATCTTACATTTATGCATTTTTGTTACACCTTTAGCAAAATGTGAGCAGACAGACAAAAATGGAAAGGAAACATTTGAAACCCCACCTCTCTGCCAGCTTCCATTGTCCTATGTCCCCTCTTACTAAGCCCATGTGTGTACGTCACACATCGTTGTGACCCAGGTAGAAGCAATTCTGCATTGAGGTTTTTTTTTTGGGTTTTGGTTTGTTTTTGTTTTTGTTTGTTTGTTTGTTTGTTTGTTTGTTTTGAGACAGGGCCTTGCTCTGTTGCCCAGGCTGGAGTGCACTGGTGCAATCTCGGCTCACTCTGCCTCCTGGGTTCAAGCAATTCTCACGTCTCAGCCTCCCCGGTAGCTGGGATTACAGGCACTCACCACCGTGCCCGGCTAATTTTTGTATTTTTAGTAGAGATGGGGTTTCACCATGTTAGTCAGGCTGGTCTCGAACTCCTGGCCTCAAGTAATCCACCCACCTTGGGCTCCCAAAGTGCTGGGATTATAGGCATGAGCCACTGCACCAGGCTTTGCATTGAGTTTCTTCACCTGATGATACTATAATTTCCTATAATGCTGTGGGTCTTCAGAATGGTCATTTTCAGTGGCTGCTTGCTCTTCCATGGAGCGGGTGTACCATGCCTTTCTCTGGATGGGTCCAGCCATAGGGAGAAGGCAGAGGCTGGCCCTCCAGGTGGTGATATGACACATTTTCTTCCTCCCATTTTTGGTTCATGGGCCAACTTAATGTTATCGCTTGTCCAATAAGCCCCACGCCCCTCCCCCTACCTGACTTCAAGGTTGTAGAAAGGCCACCAGGGAGGGCAAAGCTCACAGCTCAGGGCTTAGGTGGGTAGAGTTCATGAACCTCCACCTATCAAGTTGGTGACCTTGGCAAGTTACCTATGGCATGGTTCTCCTTCCTTCCTTCCTTCCTTCCTTCCTTCCTTCCTTCCTTCCTTTCTTCTCTCCTTCCTTCCTTTTTCTTTCTCTTTCCTTTCTTTCTTTCTTTCTTTCTTTCTTTTTCCTTCCTTCCTTCCTTCCTTCCTTCCTTCTTTCTCTCTTTCTCTCTTTCTTCCTTCCTTTCTTTCTTTCTTGACAGTCCTGCTCTGTTGCCCAGGCTACAGTGCACTGGTGCGATCTCAGCTCACTACAACCTCTGCCTCCCAGGATCAGGTGATTCTTGTGCCTCAGCCTCACTCACTGAGGGATTATAGGTGTATGCCACCATGCCTGGCTAATTTTTGTTTTTGTTTTTTTTTTTACTGAGATTGAGTCTTACTCTGTCGCCCAGACTGGAGTGCTGGAATGATACGATCTCAGCTCCCTGCAACCTCCACCTCCTGAGTTCAAGCGATTCTCCTGCCTCAGCCTCCTAAGTAGCTGGGACTACAGGCACACACCACCATACCCGGCTAATTTTTGTATTTTTATGAGACGGGGTTTCACCATGTTGGTCAGGCTGGTCTTGAACTCCTGACCTCATGATCTGCCTGCCTCAGCCTCCAAAAGTGCTGGGATTACAAGTGTGAGCCACTGCACCCAGTGAATTTTTTTTTTTTTTTTTTTTTGAAACAGGGTCTAGCTCTGTTACTCAGGCTGGAGTGCAGTAGCGAGATCTCAGCTCACTTCAACCTCCACCTTCCAGGTTCAAGTGATTCTCCTGCCTCAGCCTCCCAACTAGCTGGGACAACAGGTGTGTGCCACTACACTTGGTTAATTTTTTGTATTTTTAGTAGAGATGGGGTTTCACTGTGTTAGCCAGGATGGTCTCAATCTCCTGACCTTGTGATCTGCCCACCTCAGCCTCTCAAAGTACTGGGATTACAGGCATGAGCCATTGCTCATGGCCAAATTTTTGTATTTTTAGTAGGGATAGGGTTTCTCCATGTTGGCCAGGCTGGTCTCAAACTCCCAACCTCAAGTGATCCACCTGCCTTGGCCTCCCGAAGTGCTGGGATTACAGGCATGAGCCACTGTGCCCAGCTATAGCATTGCTTAGGTTTCTTAACTAGTAAAATAAAGACCGTAACAGCACCTAGCACAGGGTATTACTAGAGAATGAAGCAGGATGGGGCATGAATGGCCACATGCTGATTGCCTGGCAACATATCTGCCTTTTCTTATTTGATTGTGCAGCCCAAACCTGTTCCACGAGGCCACATCCTTACAATTCTCAGTTTATTAGCTGCATAATAATCCGTAGAAGAGGCCAGGCATGGTGGCTCACACCTGTGATCCCAGCGCTATGGGAGGCTGAGGTGGGAGGACTGCTGGACCCCAGGAGTTTGAGACCAGCCCAAGCAACATAGTGAAACCCCATCTCTACAAAATTACAAAAATTAGCTAGGCATGGTGGTGTGCGCCTATAGTCCCAGCTACTCCAGAGGATCACTTGAGCCTGGGAGATCCAGGCTGCACTGAGCCATGATCATACCACTGCACTCCAGCCTGGGTGACAGAGTAAGACCCTATCTCAATAAATAAATAAACAAACAAACAAATAGCCAGTTTATTCTCTTCCAGTTCGGGTGGTCAGAAGTGGGAAGTCCCGGTGGAGGCAGGGCTGTGCTGTCTCTCTGGAGGCCGTGGGGGAGGATCCTTCCTGGCCTCTTCCAGCTTCTGGTGCCTCCAGGCACTCCTTGGCTTGTGGCCACATCGCTCTGTGGGAGACTAAAATCTGCCACCCCAGAATATGTTTCTTTTCATATTCTGAGATGGCTCTTTAGATAAATTGCAGACTATTTTCTCAAGACACAAGAAGAAATTATTTTTTAAGAAAAAAAAAAAAAAGACAAACTGCAGACACAGGAATAGCTCTGAAAAGTTGTTCCTTTGCAAAAAGCATATACCTGTAAAGGAGTTCTAGGCCAGGCGCAGTGGCTCACGCCTGTAATCCCAGCACTGTGGGAGGTCGAGGTGGGCGGATCACTTGAGGTCAGGACTTCAAGACCAGCCTGGCCAATATGGTGAAACCCTGTCTCTACTAAAAGTGCAAAAATAATTAGGTGGGGATGGTGGCACGCATCTGTAGTCCCAGCTACTCAGGAGGCTGAGGCAGGAGAATCGCTTGAACCCGGGAGGCAGGGGTTACAGTGAGTCGAGATCACGCCACTGCATCCCAGCCTGGGTGACAGACTGATGCTCTGTCTCAAAATAAGTAAACAAATGGGCCGGGAGTGGGGATCACGCCTACAATCCCAGCACCTTTGGAGGCCAAGGTGGGCAGATCACCTGAGGTCAGAAATTCAAGACCAGCCTGGCCAACATGGAGAAACCCCGTCTCTACTAAAAATACAAACAAATTAGCTGGGCATTGTGGCAGTCGCCTATAATCCCAGCTACTCGGGAGGCTGAGGCAAGAGAATTAAACGTGGGAGTCGGAGGTTGCAGTGAGCCAAGATTGCGCCATTGCACTCCAGCCTGGGCAACAGAGTGGGACTCCGTCTCAAAAAATAATAGCAAAATAAATAAATAAATGAAAGAATAAAGGAGCTCTCCATGAGTAAGCAGTGGTTGCAAGCAGAGGCTTTCTCTGAGGCTCCTTATCAGCCTAAAGACGGGTCTAGCAAAGATCCTTCATAGGAAAAGAGACCGGAGCTGGCAATCGGCCAGATAGATTGGCACAGACCATCACCTGTTCTTTGGGCAGCTCCAAGGTGACCTGGGAGGCGTTATCTGCGGAACAAGGCACCTTTCACTCTCACGCACTCTGCCTCCCTCACCTCCCCAGAGCGTGTCACCCGCCCTGCAGAACCTCCAAGCCCCACATCCAATGCTATAAAAACTTCAGTTAGGGCCAGGCGCAGTGGCTCCCACTTGTAATCCCAGCACTTTGGGAGGCCGAGGCGGGCAGAGCACAAGGTCAGGAGATCAAGACCGTCCTGGCTAACACAGTGAAACCCTGTCTCTACTAAAAATACAAAAAATTAGCTGGGCATGGTGGCATACACCTTTAGTCCCAGTACTAAGGAGGCTGAGGCAGGAGAATTGCTTGAACCCAGGAGGTGGAGGTGGTGGTGAGCCAAGATCTCACCACTGTACTCCAGCCTGGGCAACAGAGCGAGACTCCGTCTCAAAAAAAAACAAAACTTCAATCATCTGGCCCTTTTGCAAGCCTTTTGTTTTTTTGAGACAGAGTCTCGCTCTGTCGCCCAGGCTTGAGTGCAGTGGCCAGATCTTGGCTCACTACAACCTCTGCCTTCTGGGCTCAAGTGATCCTCCTGCCTCAGCCTCAGGAGAAGCTGGGACTACAGGTGCCCGCCACCATGCCCAGCTAGTTTTTGTAGAGATCAGATTTTGCCATGTTGCCCAGGCTGGTCTTGAACTCTTGGGCTCAAGCTATCTGTTCACCTTGTCCTCCCAAAGTGCTGGGATTACAAGCATGAGCCGTTGCCTCTGGCCTGGGATTAGGATTTGGACCTATCTTATTGAGGGCCACCATTCAACTCACTACATGTGGAAAATTGTTTTTCTTCTAATCCTAAACCTTCTCCCTCTCCTGCATGTATACTTTTTCATCCTTGTCTTTCTGTCCTGGGAAAAAGTGACCATCTCTTCCTTCTTATAGAGGATTTTGGGGTTTCACATAGGGGTACTCCTCAGACTAGGTGCTTTTCAAGAGAGAAGGCTAACTACCAAGAGTGGGTTTTTTTTTTTTTTTTTTTTTGAGATGGAGTCTCATTCTGTCGCTCAGGCTGGATTGCAGTGGCATGATCTTGGCTCACTGCAACCTCCATCTCCCGGGTTCAAACGAATCTCCTGCCTTAGCCTCCTGAGTAGCTGGGGTTACAGGCACACACCACCATGCCCAGCTAATTTTTTGTTTTTTTAGTAGAGACAGGGTTTCACCATGTTGATCAAGCTGGTCTTGAACTCCCGAGCTTGTGATCCGCCCGCCTTGGCCTCCCAAATTGCTGCACTTAACAGGTGTGAACCACCGTGCCCGGCAGAGAGCGGGTATTTATCTAGAGAGAGAGAGGCTTCTAGAGCAGGAGCACCCTGTGTAGTGGTGGACGGGCAGGACCCAGCTCCATCCTGTGCTGAGCTCCCCACCCCCCACCCCCCAGAGGGTAGCCTATTTGCAAAGCTTTTACCTGTCTCTAAACCACTTTCGCTAAAATATCTATTTTTAGCCTCACAACTTCTCTGAAGTTGGAGTAACAAACCTCATTTTTACAGAAGAAACAGACTGAAGGGTTGGGGGCAGAGCTGCATTTCAGGGCCCCCAGAAGAGGAGGCTGGGGCCCCTCTACCCCCAAAGACAGACTCTCCAGAGCAGGGCTGGGAGAATAAGGCCTCATTTTCTGGAGTTTTGTGTTTCCCTCTTCTGGAGCTCTGCCTGCCCCTTGACTGTGGTCTTCAGGATTTTTTTTTTGAGACGGAGTCTCGCTCTGTTACCCAGGCTGCAGTGCAGTGGCACTATCTCGGCTCACTGCAAACTCTGCCTCCCGTGTTCAAGCGATTCTCCTACCTCAGTCTCCCGAGCAGCTGGGATTACAGGCACACACAACCACGCTTGGCTAATTTTTTTTATTTTTAGTAGAGACAGGGTTAGCTAGATTGGTCTCGAACTCCCGGCCTTGTGATCCGCCTGCCTAGGCCTCCCAGAGTGCTGAGATTACAGGAATGAGCCACTGCACCTGGCTAGTCTTCAGTCTTTTTAAGGGAATGCCTGTGCTTTCTGCACATACATCCCCCACCCCCATTATTC
This sequence comes from Cacajao melanocephalus, assembly GCA_963573385.1. NCBI lineage: Eukaryota > Metazoa > Chordata > Mammalia > Primates > Pitheciidae > Cacajao > Cacajao melanocephalus. Next base: position 112,190 of record CAUYLG010016948.1, read on the forward strand.
AGCCTGCCCTCCCCCGCCATCATTCGGCCTGCCCTCTCCCCACCCCTCATCATTCGGCCTGCCCACCCCGCCAACATGGTCTTCCCAGCTTTTTAACCTGATGCTTGTGCTCTCTTCCCCTCCCCCCAGGAAATTCGGTTTGGTCTTGCTCCCCCAAAACCATTGTATTCTAAACTTCTTTTCATTGAATCAACATTAAATTTTAGGGTAGTTTTAGATTTACAGAGAAGTTAAAGATGTGTGGGTGGGAGACCCCACAAGTGCCGAGGCAAGGGTCTGAAGCCCCAGCCTGTTTCCACATAAATGATTAAATTAGAAATAGAATCACATAAGCAATCATAGATATAGACATCTAAATATATATATACTCATTATAATCTTTAATATTGCTAATGCTTCTCGGGTTGCAAAGTGTGAACCTAAGGTGACATTGTGAAAGAAGTGACCCTAAGGCAAGATGCTCTAAGCCTTCTGTCGTGCCCTTATGGAGGGCGCCTTGGCTGTGCAGCAGTGCCAGCGCTGGGAAAGCTTCCGCTGTTCAGCCAGCTATGGAAGGAGACATCTTGGAGGAGGAGCTGGGAGTTACCAGAAAACTCTGCTCTCCCAAGCTCTTGCGGTGGGCCTGATGGCTGTCAGGGAAACCCACAGACATCCGGGGGCTTTACTGTCTCTATGTGATGCTGTGCCTCATCGGTCACGTTCCATGTCCACTTTCATGTTCCGCTTCTGCACCTGGTTCCTCTTTTTCTTAGAAGATATAATCAGTAAAAGTAACGTAAGTCTTAATGTCTTTATTCTTTCTTGACAAGTATGGAAAAGTGCTGATGCATTATGCTCCTTACCTCATCTCAGTAACTTGAAAGCCCTGGGCCGCCATCCCTATGACACGTGGTGTACTTGACTCTATCACTGACCACCGATGCCTCACCCTACCTGCCCTGCCCTCAGCTTTGTATTCAATAAAAGTCAGAGTGTGCAGACACTCAGGGCCACGCCGGACTCTGCGCTTTGGTTGGCAGTGGACCCCTGGGCCCAGACTCTCTTTCTCTGGATCTCTGTCTCTTGTGTCTTGATTTCCGCAGTTTCTCATCTCCACACCAGTAGAGGGGCTCACAGGACCCTGTAGGGCTGGACCCTACACAGATAGTTTCCATTCCAAACCACAGTAGAAAATAAAAGAAGAGTTTTCATATACCCCATGCCCAGGTTCCCCCACTGCTAGCATTGTGCATTACTATGGTGCGTTTCTCCCAGCTCATGAACCCAGATGAACCCATCATGTCTCCCACGATTATGAACTAAAGTCCAGACTTCAGATTTCCGTGGTTTTATTTTTTATTTTATTTATATTTATTTTTGTTTTTTTTGTTTTGAGACGGAGTCTTGAACTGTCACCCATGCTGGAGTGCAATGGCGTGATCTTGGCTCACTTGCTGGAGTCAGTGGCGTGATCTCAGCACACTGCAACCTCCACCTCCGGGATTCAAGCCATTCTCCTGCCTCAGCCTCCTGAGTAGATGGGATTACAGGTGCCCAACACCACACCCGACTAATTTTTGCATTTTTAGTATAAACAGAGTTTCACCATGTTGGCCAGGTCTGTCTGGAACTCCTAACCTCAGGAGATCCATCCACCTCAGCCTCCCAAAATGCTACGATTATAGGCATGAGCCACTGTGCCCAGCCAAATGTTAGCTTCTATATATATATATTTTTTTTGAGACAGAGTTTTGCTCCTGTCGCCCAGGCTGGAGTGCAATGGTGTAATCTCGGTTCACTGCTACCTCAGCCTCCTGGGTTCAAGTGATTCTCCTGCTTCAGCCTCCAGAGTAGCTGGGATTACAGGTGTATGCCACCACGCCCAGCTAAGTTTTTGTATTTTTGGTAGAGACAGGGTTTCAACATGTTGGACAGGATGGTCTCGATCTCTTGATCTCGTGATCCACCCACCTGAGCCTCCCAAAGTGCTGGGAGTACAGGTGTGAGTCACCTCGCCCGGCCCTACATTTTATTTATTTATTTTTTGAGACAGTATCTCTCTCTGTCACCCAGGTTGGAGTGCAGTGGCACAATCATAGCTTACATCTTACTCGGTCTCCTGGGTTCAAGTGATTCTCCTGCCTCAGCTTCCTGAGTAGCTGGGATTACAGGCATGTGCTACCATGTCTGGCTAATTTTTGTATTTTTAGTAGAGATAGGGTTTTGCCATGTTGGCCAGGCTGGTCTTGAATGCCTAGCCTCAAGAGATCCACCTGCCTCAGCCTCCCAAAGTGCTGGGATTACAGGCGTGAGCCACCGATGACCTACAGGCGGGAACCACTGATGACCTACAGGCGTGAGCCACCGATGATCTACAGGCGTGAGTCACTGACGATCTACAGGGGTGAGTCATCGTGCCCAGCCTACTTTAGTTTTTTTGTTTGTTTTGAGCCAAGGTCTCTGCTCTGTCACCCAGGCTGGAGTGCAGTGGCTGGACCATAGCTCACTGCCACCTTGACCTCCTGGGCTCAAGCAATCCTCCCACCTCAGCTTCCTGAGTAGCTGGGAGTACAGGTGTGTGCCACCACGCCCAGCTAATTTTTTTCCCCCTAAGAAGGAGTCTAGCTCTGTCACCCAGGCTGGAGTGCAGTGGCGCAAACTTGGCTCACTGCAACCTCTGCCTCCCAGGTTCAAGCAATTCTCCCGTCTCAACCTCCCGAGTAGCTGGGATTTCATGTGCACACCACCATGCCCAGCTAGTTTATGTATTTTTAGTAGATTCAGGGTTTCACCGTGTTGGCCAGGCTGGTCTCAAACTCCTGGCTTCATGATCCACCTGCCTCAGCCTCCGAAAGTGCTGGGATTACCGGCGTGAGCCACCATGCCCGGCCATAATTTTTAACTTTTTTGTAGAGACAAGGTCTCACTGTGTTGCCCAGGCTAGTCTTGAACTCCAGAGGTCAAATGATCTGCCTGCCTCACCCTCCGAAAGTGCTGGGATTACAGACATAAACCACTGTGCCTGGCCCAGATTACCTTAGTTTTTACCTGGTGTCCTTTTCGTGTCCCAAAATCCCATCCAAGACCCCCACATAGCACTTAGTTGTCGCCTTCAGCTCCTCTTGGCCGTGACGGTTTCTCAGACTTTCCTCGTTTTTGATAATCTTGACAGTTTTGAGGCATGCTGGTCAGGCATTTTAGAGAAGGTCCCTCACTTTGGGATTCTATTCTTGGGAGGAAAAGCACAGAGGGAAAGAACCGCTGTCATCTCATGGTATCAGAGGGGCATGCTTTCAATATGATTTAGCAAGCTGGGCGTGGTGGCTTTTACCTGTAATCCCAGCACTTTGGGAGGCTGGGGCGGGTGGATCACCTGAAGTCAGGAGTTTGAGACCATCCTGGCCAACGCAGTGAAACCCCATCTCTACTAAAAATACAAAAAATTAGCTGGGCATGTGGCAGGCCGAGGAGGAGAATCACTTGAACCTGGGAGGCGGAGGTTGCTTGCAGTGAGCTGAGATGGCACCACTGCATTCCAGCCTGGGCAATAGGAGCGAAACTCCATCTCAAAAAGAACAAAAAAGACTTAGTGCTGTCAACATTGAGCTTGGTTGCCTGGCTAAGGTCACGTTTCCCAGGAATCTCTCTCTACCTAGGTGAAGTCACCCTTTGTCCCCCTGCCTGCTTCCACAATGAACTTTTTGGAAGGAAGTCACCAGGTGCAGCCCGCAAGTAAGGGATGGAAAATTAGGCTCCATCTCCTTGAAGGTGACATAAATTCTTTGGATTTCCACACAGGAGATTTGTCTATTCTCCCCCATGTATTTATGTATTCAGTCATTTATCTGTATCAGTGTAGATGCATGGATATCAATTTTATACTATGGGTTATAATCCAAGGTTACTTTATTTATTTATTTATTTGAGTTGAGGTCTCGTTCTGTCACCCAGGCTGGAGTGCAGTGGCTCAATCAGCTCACCTCGTACCTCAGCCTCCTGAGTAGCTGGGACTACAGGCACCCGCAACCATGTCCAGATACATTTCGTATTTTTAGTAGAGACAGGGTTTCACCATATTGGTTAGGCTGGTCTCGAACTTCTGACCTCAAGTGATCCACCTGCCTTGGCCTCCCAAAGTGCTGGGACTACAGCCATGAGCCACCGCACCCAGTCTATTTATTTATTTTTGAGACAGGTTCTCACTCCGTCACCCAGGCTGGAGTGCAGTGGCACCATCATAGCTCACGGCAGCCTTAACCTCTCAGGCTTAAGCAATCCTCCTGCCCTAGCCTCCTGAGTAGTTGGAACTACAGGCATGCGCCACCATGACCCGCTAATTTTTGCTTTTATTTTTAGCAGAGTTGAGGGCTTACTATGTTACCTAGGCTAGTCCTGAATTCCTCAGTTTCCTCAGTCTTTTTTTTTTTTTTTTTTTTTTTGAGAGAGCCTCACTCTGTTGCCCAGGCTGGAGTGTAGTAGTGTGATCTTGGCTCACCACAACCTCCATCTCTCAGGTTCAAGCAATTCTCCTGCCTCAGCCTCCCGAGTAGCTGGGACAACAGGCGTGTGATACCATGCCGACCAATTTTTGTATTTTTTGGTACAGATGGGGTTTCACTATGTTGGACAGGCTGATCTTGAACTCCTGACCTCATGATCTGCCTGCCTCAACCTCCCAAAGTGCTGGGATTACAGGCATGAGCCACTGCGCCCGGCCAGTTTTCTCAGTCTTAATCCTGTAAGACAGGTTAGAAGAGGAACTGCAGAGCCACCATGGCCGACCTCCTTCCTTTCTTTTGTTGCCCAAATTGTTCTAGCTTTGGCCACTGGAAGCTTTTTCGGTTCATGGCTGTGACCCCCCTAGACATGCACCCATTAATGTGGTGTTTTGTTTGGAAGCACTTCTTTTCTTTCTGGAACTTGAAGATGCTCCAGGCTCATCTGTTTCTTGCCCTCAACCTAGAATTGCCAATTTCCCCAGAGAACCCTGGTTCCTTTTGTGGAGGAAAATGGTATCAGAAACCAAGATCCAGGCCAGGCACAATGGCTCACACCTGTAATCTCAGCACTTTGGGAGGCCAAGGCAGGTGGATCACCTGAGGTCAGGAGTTCAAGACCAGCCTGACCAACATGGTAAAACCCCATCTCTAATAAAAATCCAAAAATTAGCTGGGTATGGTGATGGGTGCCTGTAATCCCAGCTATCTGGGAGGCTGAGGCAGGAGAATCACCTGAACCCAGGAGGCGGAGGTTGCAGCGAACCAAAACTGTGCCATTGTACTCCAGCCTGGGGCAACAAGAGTGAAGCTCCGCTTCAAAAAAAAAAGAAACGAAGCTCCAGATGCTGGTGCATTCTCCTTGCTCCTGGGATGTTGTTACTTCTAGGCCTTTTCATTTGAGCAAGGAATCTATGTGTGTCTACTGCAGGCTTTTTCACGGGGCAATCACAGTCCCACCACTCCTTGGCTCAGCTGGAACCTTCCCTCTGCTTCTCAGTGCTCTTTTGGTCAAATCCCAAATCCTCAGCTGCCCCCTCCCCAATTCTCCTTGCTATCTGCACCTACCCCGGGCCTCCCTGCCTCCAGCGTGCCACCACTGCTGGGGCCTTTGCACCGTCTCTTCCCAAAGCCTGCGATGCTCTGGCCTTCAAGACCCATGCAGCTTCTCCTCGGTCCGCTCATCCAGATCAGCGCTCAGCCCCGGTATCCTGACCTCACGGAGGCCTTCCTGGCCGGGTAGTCCCCCTTCCCCGTCTCTCCCCTCCTAACCTGTCTCACATTGCTTTGCAGCATGACACTGTATCTTATTTTTATTCTTTTTAGTTTCTCTTCCTTACTGAGTATAAACTCCAGGGGGTTGCGGGGGCGGCAGATCTGGGGCTTGTCCAGTGCTGCATCCCTGGAGTCCAAATGTAACAGGCACAGCTTGCTGCAAGATATAAACTTGCTGAATGAATCAGTGTTGCAAAGCCGGGGTCACCACCTCCAGTACATGGCGGGCATGGGGTTGAATCCAGGCTCCTGACCCCAAACTCTGCTGCCCCCCACCTCCTCCACCACCTCTTGAACTTTGCCTCAGAAGCAGGACTATGGATTCATTGAACCCTCCCCTAGCCCTGGGTCAGAGACTGCATTATTGTTCCCTTGTGCCAGATGGGGAAACTGAGGCAGAAGTGGCTGGTTCAAGATCACACAGTCGACAGATGGTGGGGCAGGGATGTGAACCCAGGTAGCCTGGGTTTTGAGTATGTGTGTTTTACAGAAATAATTTCTGAGCTGGGCATGTTGGCTCACACCTGTAATCCCAGCACTTTGGGAGGCTGAGGCAGGCGGATCAGCTCAGGTCAGGAGTTTGAGACCAGCCTGTCCAACATGGTGAAACCCCGTCTCTACTAAAAATACAAAATTGGTCAGGTGTGGTGGCGCATGCCTGTAATTCCAGCTGCTTGGGAGGCTGAGGCAGGAGAATCACTTGAACCCGTAAGGCAAAGGTTGCGGTGAGCCGAGATTGCACCATTGCACTCCAGCCTGGGCAACAAGAGCGAAACTCTGTCTCAAAAAAATAAAAAAAGAATTTCTGTGGAGCATCCATCTAGCTGGACCCAGAAACACAATCTTCACCAGCTCGTTCCTGCCCTGGAGTCCTGGCCACCTCTGAGCTGTCTGATCTGGCCCGCAATCAAGTGCAAGGGGCACTATCCCCTCCACCTGCAAACCCCACAGCCCCCGACCCTCTGCATCATTCTGCAGCCCATCGGTCACAACCTGGGGATGGAGGCTGCAAGGCCAGAGGCTCCTGACTCCTTTACCCCAGGTATTCCCACCAGGCCACCTCTCAGCGCTCCTTGGAGCCTGGGTCCTTGCAAGTCAGACTTACAAGGAGTGGAATATGACCTTGACCTTGTTCTCTAACCATCTGCTCTGCCATTTCTTTGCCATCATCCTTACGTGATCCAGGGCAGCAGCTTTCTAGTTGTGTTGACTGGAAGTAAGAAACACATCTGACATCTCACACACACTCACACCTAGGAATGGAACCAAAGCCTGTGGGAGGAACACCTGCCCTTATTACAGGGAATGCAGCCTGACATCGTCTTTCTGTTCTATTTTTAAATTAAATTAAATTAAATTCATTTATTTATTTTGAAACGGAGTCTCAGTCTGTTGCCCAGGCTGGACTGCAGTGGCACAATCTCGGCTCACTGCAACCTGTGCATCCCGGGTTCAAGCGATTCTTGTGCCTCAGTCTCCTGAGTAGCTGGGACTACAGGCATGCACCACCATGCCCAGCTGATTTTTGTATTTTTAACAAAGACAGGGTTTTACCACGTTGGCCAGGCTGGTCTCAAACTCCTGACCTCAGGTGATCCACTCACCTTGGCCTCTCAAAGTGCTGGGATGACAGGCATGAGCCATTGCACCCAGCCTCCATTCTATTTTTTCACACTTGACTCACTGAATGGTTCTCCAGCACACTAGCATGTCACAACCTGCTGCTGCTGCTATTGAAAAATGCTCTTGGCCAGGTGCAGTGGCTCACGCCTGTCATCCCAACACATTGGGAAGCCAAGGAAGGTGGATCACTTGAGCCCAGGAGTTCAAGACCAGCCTGGCCAGCAGACCTCATCTCCAAAAATAAAAAAATTAGCTGGCTGTGGTGGCACACGCCTGCAGTCCCAGCTACTTGGGAGGCGGTGGTGGGAGGAGGATGGCTGGAGCCGATAGGTCGAGGCTGCAGTAAGCCATCGTCACACCACTGCACGCCAGCTTGGGCAACAAGATCCTATCGCAAAGAAAAAAGAAAGAGAGAAAGAGAAAGAGAGAGAAAGAGAAAGAAAGAAAGAAGGAAAGAAAGAAAGAAAGGGAAGGAAGGAAGGAGGGAGGAAGGAAGAGAAAGAAAGAGAGAAAGAAGAAAGAAAGAAGAGAGAGAGAGAGAAAGAAGGAAAGGCCAGGCGTGGTGGCTCATGCCTGTAATCTCAGCACTTTAGGAGGCCAAGGCAGGCGGATCACAAGGTCAGGAGTTTGTGACCAGCTTGGTCAACATGGTGAAACCCTGCCTCTACTAAAAATACAAAAAATTAGCCGACTGTGGTGGTGCACATCTGTAATCCCAGCGACTTGGGAGGCTGAGGCAGGAGAATTGCTTGAACCTGGGAGGTGGAGGTTGCAGTGAGCCGAGATCGTGCAACTGCACTCCAGCCTGGGTGACAGAGCGAGATGCCATTCAAAGAAAGAAAGTGAGAGAGAGAGAAAGGAAGGAAGGGAGGGAGGGAAAGAAGAAAGGAGGGAAGGAAGGAAAGAAGGAAGGAAGAAAGGAAGGAGGGAAGGAGGGAAGAAAGGAAGGATTAAAAGAATATTCTTTTAGAGCAGAAATATCCAATCCTGCAAAGTCCAAAGATGCTATTCTAGAATATAACTAGAAGAATAGCTCAGAAACTCGTTTTCTGAGGGTGCCCTTCATGTCATGCACAGTTATTAGCATTTTACATGTATGAATTTGTTTTGTCCCAACAACAGTTCTGAGAGTTGGGCACCATTACTAGCATCCCCAGGCTACAGATGAGGAGGCAGAGGCACAGAGAGGTTAAGTTGCCTGAGGTCACACACCTCCACAGCGGCAGGCCAGGCAGTTTGGTTCCAAGGAAGGTGCTCTTAACCCCCAGTAATCCCAGCACTTTGGGAGGCCAAGGCGGGTGGATCACTGGAGGTCAGGAGTTCCAGACCACCCTGGTCAACATGGTAAAACCCTGTCTCTTAACCCCAGTAATGCCAGCACTTTCACCACACTTTTTCTGGCCAAAGCAAAAGGGTAAGAACTCTAGCTGGTAGTTTCTGCCTTGCCTGGGAGGAAAAGACCCACGCCCAGCAAAGTGGGCTTCCTGCCAGGATGGGGCATGGAGGCAGGTGTCTGGAGTCCTTTGTGCAGCGGCTGAAGAAGTGGGCTCTTCACACCTGCATCCCCCACCGCCTGGGTGCTCAGAGTGCTGCCCTGAGATAACCCTCCTTGCGGACATGCGTGGGTGGTGGTGGTGAAGCCACCCCGGGTTGAGCAGAGCAAAAATGCAGCGTTTGTGTGAAGCTGTGAGTTGCTTGGCTTTTGGAGGGGAAGTTCTGCAGGGACGTTCTGCATGAGAGGGTTACGGGAAGAAGAAGGCCTGGGCTGGCACGGTGGCTCACACCTGTAAACCCAGCACTTTGGGAGGCTGAGGCAAGTGGATCACCTGAGGTCAAGAGTTCTCGCCTAGACTGCCAAGATGGCAAAATCCCATCTCTACTAAAAATACAAAAATTATGGCCAGGTGCGGTGGCTCACGCCTGTAATCCCACCACTTTGGGAGGCCGAGGCAGGCAGATCACCTGAGGTTGGAAGTTTGGGACCAGCCTGACCAACAGGGAGAACCCCATCTCTACTAAAAATACAAAATTAGCCAGGCGTGGTGGCGCATGCCTGTAATTCCAGCTACTCGGGAGTCTGAGACAGGAGAACCACTTGAACCTGGGAGGAGGAGGTTGTGGTGAGCCGAGATCGCGCCATTGCACTCTAGCCTGGACAACAAGAGTGAAACTCCATCTCAAAAATAAATAAATACATACATACATACAAATACAAAAATTGTCTTGTCATTTCCAGTTTGGTGGTGGATGTCCGTAATCCCAGCTACTCGGGAGGCTGAAGCAAGAGAATCGCTTGAACCTAGGAGGCAGAGGTGGCAGTGAGCCGAGGTTGTGCTACTGCACTCCAGCCTGGGTGACAGAACAAGACTCCATCTCAAAAAAAGAAAAAGAATAAGCCTGGAGGCCTGGGAAGCTCTTCGGAAGGGCGTGTAGTCGGCCTTTGCCAGCCCAAGCCTGTTCTCCACTGACCAGCCCCACCCGTTAATGACTAAGGCCTCCTTTCTCTTCCATCAAGTGGGGCCAAGGTATTTCCCAATCAGCACTAATTTCCCGAGAAAGGAGCCGAGGCTCCAGAGCTGATGAAAGTAATGCACGTTGGTTGACTTTCCTGCAGCTGAGGGGCCATTTTTCTTCTAAGATTGCTGTCCATTCTCCACTGCCATGAGTTCATTTTCTTGACAAAGGGAACTTGAGATAGCTTCCTCCAAGACACTCATGATGATGGTTAAAAATAAAGTGGAAGAGCTCAGAAATTGCAGAGGAAGGCAGCGGGCGATTCTATCAGGAACTTGAGGAACGATGACGGCTGTTCTTGAATGTTACATTTATTTATTTCTTGAGATGGAGTCTCACTCTGTCACCCAGGCTGGAGTGCAGTGATGAGATCCTGGCTCACTGCAACCTCCATCTCCTGGGTTCAAGCGATTCTCCTGCCTCAGCCTCCTGAGTAGCTAGGACTACAGGCGCCTGCCATCATGGCTGGCTAATTTTGTTTTTTTAGTAGAGATGGGGTTTCATCATGTTGGCCAGGCTGGTCTTGAACTCCTGACCTCATGATCTGCCCACTTTGGCCTCCCAAAGTGCTGGGATTACAGGCGTGAGCCACGGCTTGCCCAGCTTGAATGTTAAATTTATCTTAAGCTTCCTGGTGCCCCAAGCAAAAGGGAGGAACATGATAAGTCCTAGGGCCACAGTCTCAAAAAGGAAGTGTATTAGGTTTTCAGGAAAGTGAAACTTCTTTTTTTATTTCTTTGAGGCGGAGGAGTTTTGCCCTTTTTGCCCAGGCTGGAGTACAATGGCATAATCTCAGCTCACTGAGGCAATTCTCCTGCTTCAGCCTCCCAAGTAGCTGGGATTACAGGTGCCTATTACCAGGCCTGGCTAATTTTTGTTTCGGTTTGGTTTTGGTTTTTTTGAGACAGAGTCTTGCTCGGTCGTCCAGGCTGGAGTGCAGTAGCGCAATCTCGGCTCACTGCAACCTCTGCCTCCCAGGTTCAAGCAGTTCTCCTGCCTCAGCCTCCTGAGTAGCTGGGCATGTGCCACCACGCCTGGCTAATTTTTGTATTTTTAGTAGAGACGGGATGTCACCATCTTGGCCAGGCTGGTCTCGAACTCCTGACCTTGTGATCTACCCACCTCAGCCTCCCAAAGTGCTGGGATTATAGGTGTGAGCCACCATGTCTGGCCATATTATTATTATTACTATTTTAGGAGAGACGGGGTTTTGCCACGTTGGCCAGGCTGTCCTGGAACTCTTGGCCTCAAGTGATCCACCCACCTTGGCCTCCCAACGTGCTGGGATTACAAGCATGAGCCACCTTGCCCGGCTGAAATTGAAACTTGTTTGGACCGAGGACTAAGGAGACCCATGGCATGATGAAAGTAGCAAGGATCTGGAAGAAGTTATTATAGACATTTATAGACTGTGTGCTTCTGAAAAAGGACTCAATCTTCCTGAGCCTCAGTTTTCTCATCCTTAAATTGGGGATGATAAGATTTACCTTGCTGGGCTGTTGTGGGTATCAGGGAGAAAATATAACTTCTCCTCAGCCCCCTTAAGTTGGTAGTTAGGACATACCACTTTACAAAAGGCAGAGTCACATGAAAACCAAGCAAGTTTATTAACACATGCAGTGCACATAGCAAGGAAGAAGCCCCACTGAAAGGTGACCTGAAGCAGTGGCTCAGAACTCTGGCTTATCCAGCATCTTCGACAAA